>CM075819.1:20875868-21158368 GCA_037975025.1 Excoecaria agallocha
TCCCAAAATGCCCTTCATAGATCCCTATCCGTCTTGACATATTACTCTGACTTCTTTTATTAATTTAAGATTTACAAACTCATGCATTTAAACATAGCATTAATAAATGAATGATGCCTTTTATTAAGAATATGAATTCAGACATATGAAATGCATTCCTTTTACATGGACTCTAGGGCATACTCTCTAACACTACTAACTTAAGCTTTTGAGTGCTAACGCCTGATTCCGACCGGGCACTCCACCTTGTAGGATAAAGCATCCAATCGAGAACCGCAGCCATAAGTCCTTTACTTCAGATAAAGACATCCAAGGCTTTATCATTTGGTGTTTTCATTGAGAGGCGATGGCGGATTCAAGATCTAACGCAAACGAAGCTTCTGAAGACTGTGATCACAATAGCCAGGGCAAATCTAGGCCCTCAGAAAGAAGAGAGAGATCTCTCAGATCCCCTACTATGGGTAACCTCCTCCTAGACTTCAACGATATAGTTATACGACAACCGAAAGATACCCTTGTTACCATTAAAGACATGCACACCATCCTTAGTGACTTCACTTAGAGTATATTCCAGAACTTTTGAAAGATGCCATGAAATGGACTTCACGGCCGAAGACTTCGGAAGAAAAATTTCAAGTGGATTTCCATCAACGAGCCACGAGCCCACGACAGTGGAAGGATGGGGGTCAAAACCCTAGGTAGATATGATAAGGGGAAGGGAACAATGTCCTTAAGCAGATATGCCCCTTACGTTCCCAGCAGATCATCCACCTCCTTCATTAGAGATGATTTGTCATTCATATGCACACCCAATCAAAGCCGCTTCAAAGGAACTAAAGAAGAGTTCGCCTCTACTGCAATAAGTAGGGAGGATAAATGGTTTAAAAAAACTCAAGCAATTTGGCCTGACGAAGTCCAAGAAAGGGGTGTTTGAGGGGACCACCTACAACAACACTGCCTCCCCATTCTGTAGGGAGATAACAAAGTCTAAGCTGCCTCCTAGGTGGAGAGACGTAGTAATGGGCAAATACATAATTAAAAATGACCTTACTACTCACCCTGTGGAATACTTGACTAAAGTGCAGGTCTACACATACGATGAGAGGACCGCCTGTAGAGTTTTCTCACTACCATAGGAGGAGATGCTTTGAGTTGGTTCCATAATCTTCCTCAGAAGTCAATCACATCTTTTAGACAACTCAAGGAGCTTTTCACCATATGATTCATCGTGCAAAAACATGTGCCGAAGTCAGTGAGTGACTTGTTCAACCTCTACCAGCAAGTCGATGAAAGTCTGAGAGACTACATCGACCGATTCTAGGCCACAATGTCAGAAGTAAGGAATGTGAGTGTGAAAATGGCATGTAATACCTTGGCAGGAGGCATCACCAATCGTCTGCTCTTTGAATGTTTAATAATAAGGCTGCCGGTTAACTTTTTCTACCTGATGGAAAGAGTTAGGCAGCACATTCAGCTAGATGATGCTCTCAGGTCCAGCAGACCAAGAAGAATCAGCATCATGGACAGGTTGCAGTTCCCGATGATCGGGAATTCAACAGATCTCCCCTGTTCGATCGACTATGGAGGAGTTTGGACGGCCACACTATTTCAAGAAGCCTAGGCAAAAGAAAAGAAATCGAACGTGGCCCATTCGATCGGTACAATGATCAATCATCTCAAACTTTCGCTCCACTTAATGCCAGTCCTACCCAAGTGCTAATGTGGATCAAAGAAAAGCACATAAAAGTTACCTGGCATAGGGCAACCGAGCAAGCAAGAAATAATAGGGATCACAGTAAATATTATGAATTTTACAGAGCTGCCAGACATTCAACCGATGAATGTTATTCCTTAAAGAAGGAGATTGAATGACTCCTGCAAAGAGGCTCCCTTAAAAGATTTATCAGTCAAACAGGAGGGGAAAGCTCCTGCCAGCAGGCTAACAACAGGAAGGAAGGGTTTGGATTAGATAATGATGACAAACGCAAGAAGCCAAACCCACGCAGGTTGTTTGTCGAAGTCATTGAATGAAGGCAAAATAGGTGCAATCGTTACAATCTGAGTTCCCCATGAACTTATTGTACTAAATTTTAATGTTATTTTCAGTGTCCTATAATAAGTGTTGGTTGCCAGCCAACTTTCATATTATCTATTTATTATTAAAAATTCATCTTTGAGTCTTTAAAGATGCAGCAATAAAAAGGCCGCAACATGTGAAAAGTTATAACACATCGATGAATACAAAATGAGTGTCTCCACGAAGTAAGGACTAACCTAAAAGCAGCAAAATGACCTTCGGATCGAAAAGATATTTCCTACCATCGGGAGTTTGAGAAGAGGGCCCAGACGCCTAAACACCTCCCCTCGACCAATATGTCTCCTAAGCGAATAATTATCGCAAAGATAGAAGCTGACTTCCCAACCAAGGTTCTCTATACGGGTAACTCTTCATAAGTGGATAACTCCTAGAGTCGCCATGATAATTTCAGTCGGTCAATACAAACATCCTGTCTGAGGTTCTCCATACGGGTAACTCCCCATAAGCGGGTAACTCCCAGAGTTGCCATGATAATTTCGATCGATTGATACACACATCCCTTCTGAGGTTCTCCATACAAGTAACTCTCCATAAGCGAGTAACTCCCAGAGTCGCCATGATAATTTCGGTCGGTTGATACAAACATCCCGTCCGAGGTTTTCCATACGGGTAACTCCCTATGAGCGGGTAACTCCCTTAAACCTTTTAAAGCCAAAATTCTTCTCTTCGGCATAACTTATCTACTAGGCTTGATATAGCCGAAGATGCAAAAGTTGGAGTCCATTCATCAATAGGTTAAGTACCTTCACTAGGCTAGATGTTCACCCCGAGCCCAAGAAGCAAAGCACACCCATTTTATCTCCGTTGATTCATTTGCTAGATTCGACATCTATCCTGAATCCAAATTACGAAGGTCTATAATTGAGTTAATTATCTCTCTCAAACACTTGATGTGAGAAATCACCAAATCTTTAAAGCAATGCAAGGCCGAAAGGTCATTCATTGTGTATGATTCTCCTACAAATAGCCGATCTTCATATCCGATCGGATAATGCTTCAATCGAATGAAAGACTGAAAAGTCACCTATTGCGCTTAACGTGATAAATTTATCACGACTCATGCCGATCGGATGAAGCGATCATTGATCCTAAAGAGTTGTGTACTACGATGTTTGAAAAACATCTTATGATTCAGGAAGTACTCTACTTTGTCAATTTTCCATATTCTCCATATTCGCTTCTATATACTCTCCTTGGCTAATTTTGTATGTTTTCTCTTAAGGTTTATGTTTACTCTACATAGTTAATTTTATAACAAATCTTGCTCTAAATGAAAATTTCAGTACGAAAGCACAATGGAAGGCAAACCAAATTTTACATATATGCAAAATTTTACAAGTTGCAAGGAAAGAAGAAAGCTATTACAAAGAAAAAATTACAAGGAAAAATCCTAAGATTCTATATCTATAATTTCTATTGTGATAGCATTCGGGTCGACAGCAGGCTCTATGGTGGTGTCGATAGAAAGCTGGCCGGACCCAGTAGCTTCATCAGTGGCAGGCTCTGCTGGCAAAGTGGCAATGCCTTCAGGCCCTGTTGAAGAAGGAAGAATGGCTTTGGTCTAGGTCAGCTCTGTTGGCAAACTGATGCCTTCCTGCAATGCCAAAGGCATCTCCTCTACCATTTTTTTGGTCTTTTTAATCTACGGGGCCTCCTCCTCATCGTAGCTAGAAGGAGGATCGAGAAGAGTCCCAGGGTCCTCCATCCAGTCAAGATCAGCCTCAAGAAAGTGCTACTTGGTTGCATAAATCAACCGATTTAACAGCATCCCTTGGGCCTTGCCTAGCTGATCCAAGACCTCCTTCCTCTGGGCCTCCAGCTCTTTCGCCAACCTCTCACCCCAAGCTACCTTCTTCTCCGCCAGAGCTGTTTCGAGGGAATTTTTTTCTCTAGGAGAATATCATGTTCTGACATAGTCGTATCTTTGTCTGCAAGCACCTTATCTTTGTCCGTGTTGGCTTTAAGGCAATCGGTGGTAAGTTGTGAGCACTCACCCCTCAGCCTGCCCACTTCCTCCTCATACTTCTTGCATAAGGCACTATCCGCAGCAAGGCATGCCACATCTCCCTTCAAGTGGTTTGCCTCGCTCTGCCTAGACTTGAGGTCTTGGGCTAATCGAGTTCTTTCCCTCTTCAGCTCTTCTACCTCAGACCTTAGGAGCACAGCTTCCTTTTTCGTTGCATCGCTGGCGACTTCAACTTTTCTCCTTTGCCGAACGGCATCTTCCCACTTCACTTAAGCATAGGCCATTATGTCGTGCATATGAAGTCCTCTTTTGATTAGCTATGAAAGGAAGTGGAGAAAATAGTCAATAAAAAGAAGAAGAAGAAGAAGAAGAAGAAGAAAAAGAAGAAGAAGGATGAGAAAAGAAGGATGCAAGTATTACCTCCAGGCTCTGCTGCTAAAATAACCTGAACTCTTGAAAGAGCATATTGAGCTCCGTCATCACCTTAAAATCACTCTTCCGAGCAAGGCCTTGGCAAATGAAGGATGGCACGCCTCTATCGGTCACAGACCAATCGTTACCAAATCGCTCTTTCAAGATATCCTCCAAAGTCGGAGCCAAACCCTCTTGAGCTCTTCCCAAAGACCATCAGATTGGCTCACTTTGAGCTATCTCATTGCCTCTTATGACGATCTGGGCATTGATAGCGGCTATAGCTTCGACAACTTTCTTCCTTGCTGCCTTTTCAATCTTTTATACGCTGCCTCATTTATCGACGCCCCCTTCTATTGAGAAGATGATCGAGGGATGAGGGACGGTTGTGACCCTTCCTCGTCAGATACATCCCTTAGTTGCAGTCGCCTGAGAGGATGCTGTTTCGCCATGATCGAAAGGGGTAATGATGGTCCTAACATAGTTAAAAGAGGATAGATCGTGGGGATAACCGCGGCGGTAGGAGATAAAGTCGTTGCAGCAGTAGAAGGAGCAAGAGCACTCGCTGCACTCTTGAAAGCCTGAACCTTAAAGGCAGGCAAGATCTTTCTCTTCTTAGATCTTTTTTCCTCCTTAGCCAAACGGTCGGCCTCCTTTTTGGCTTTGGCCAGATCGGCTAGTTGCTTTGCAGCCTCATCTCCTCTCGCCATTTCGTTCACAGCTGCATTACAAAACCAAACAAAGATAAGTGCCTCGTTTAAAATTTGATACATGTAATAAATGCGCATGCAATATATAAATTGGAAAAATATATGCCCTTCTCCACACTCCAATATTAATACTTACGTTCTACGTTAATGCCAACATCGGAGCTTGAAGACTCAAATAGAGTGCTCATAAGGTAATTGGAGTCGTAGGGCTGTTCGTTCCTCGCCATGGCATCCATCAATTTTTTGATGTCGATTTCGTACAAAGATCGACCAACAGCATGATCTTTCAAAATTATAGCCTCTGCCAATCAGACAAGTGGTACTGCAAAACCACCAGCCATCTCTACTAAAAAGTATCTTTCCCTGAAACTCTTCATAGAGAATGGGACAGTGAAGAGGTTTCGATGCTGCCGACTAGTAAAGTAATACTCCGACCCATCACTCCAACCGAAAATATAAAAAAAGTGAGTAAAGAGGTCCAGAGTGGAGGCCACTACTTCTATCTTGCACAAGATCTTGAAGCAGGCTACCATCCTCCATCCGTTTGGATGCAATTGGTTGGGGGCAATTCCATAACCCCTAAGCATCGCTGATTCGAATGCACTGAAGAGAAGCCTCATCCTAGCATCTAAGCTCCACAAATGGCAGATGAACCATTCGTTCCTTTCATGGCCAAAAGGCCCCTAATAACTCCAATTTTATCGTTTAATTTCAGTATATTTTTGTTTATGTCTATGTTTTATTTTGTATGATTTTCAGTGTTTTGTGTAATAACTTTCTCTTTTTATGACAAATGACATTATATTGATATTTATAATGTTTTAGTGTGTTTAATGGGGTAATTTTGACTCTTGTGTAGAAAAATAGGCAAGAGCACGGCTGAGACAAAATGGTCCCAGCCGTGTCCCTTGAAGAATCCCCAATCCGCACCATTTTATTTTTTGGAATGATTTGCAGACATTCAAATCTAATCTCCACCATTGAAAATGTAGATCAAGATGTTACAAAGCTATGGTTAAAATTTTAGCTCGATCCAATAGTAAAATACTTAGAAACTGATAAATTTATAGGACTAGTTTTTCTTCTTTAAGAGGTCGCGGCTGAGACTATTTTGTATCGGCTATAGCCAATGCATAACTCAAATTTTTTAGTCCAGAAGGTGCACACGGCTGAGACAAAAGTGTCTCAACCGTGCCTAACTTAACTAGGCACAGCTGGGACACTTTTGTCTCAGCCGTGGCCATCAGCAAATCTCTATAAAAGCTGCATTTTTTTGGTAGAAAAAGGGGGAAAAGGGAGGAGAGTCACCACACTTAGACCTAGGGTTTTTTTCCTCCAATTTTCTTGTGTTTTCACTTCATTTTATGTTATAGGTTAGATTTAATTCAATGTAAACCTTAGATTAGATTTATTTCCAATGTAATTTAGGGTTAAATTCAATTTTCTATATTTACCTTAGGCTATATTCTTCATTTTGCTGGAGCTTTGAAGGAGGAGGCTTAGATTCAAATTGAAGCTTCACAAGCTACAAATGGCTTTATGGGTTTCCTCTTTCCTTTCTCTTTTTTACTTTATTTATGTTTAATTTATAGTTTTGTTGCTTGGGGATCTTTGAATCCCCTACTCATAATGTGAATATTGAACATATTTTGATTTATGCATGATTGAATGGTCTATTTCACTGTTACTTATTTGTATCTCATGGTTTTTCAATATATCAAGTTATCTTCCATGCATGGATGAATGGTTTTTATCATATGTCTTGGTTGGTATTGAGCTTAGTGGATTGGATGCTGTGAATGAATTTGCTCATGTTTTCTCTCATGAATGTTGTCTATTTTGGACGGCTCCAGAATAGGACTCTAGATGTGCTATATTTGTGATTTTAAGACTAGAGTGTGGAGTGAAATAGATGGATTTTGGGTTGCTTGGCTCTAGAATGGAACAGCAAACCGAACTTAGGATGTTAGACCCGTGCTTAGGCTAGTTGTTGGGCTGGCTCCAAAATGGGACGTTTAGCAACTAGAATAGCTAGCTCCGGAATGGGATGCTTGGGTTAAGAGGTTTATCCCAGATTCATTCATGTATGCTTTTAGGTAAAATTAATTCACATTGGGTATGGGGTGGATGAGTGAACCCAAGCAATGTTTTAACTAATGTTTTAATCTCTAGTTTAATTAGCTTATCTTATTTATTTATTTTGTTAATTAGATTTAGGATGCTTTCTCAATCAAAAACTTGGGAATTTATCTCAGATTAACTCGTTCAACTCTAGATATCTAGCTTAAAACAGCCCTTATCCCTTGGATTCAATATTTATGGGTTTTAAGCTAGGGTCACAACAGCCCCCCTGTCACCGCCATGGAATCAGGGCAGGCCATCACCAACACCTCTACAGGAAGGTGGTACTGTGAAGGAATTCTAGCCACCTCCACTTCTGTTAATCACAAGGGATGAGCAAGAGGCTCCCGATTTTTGTAATCCTCAAGAAAACTTATTTCTATTGGCTGACTATTGCTTGAAGCCATTTTTGGTGGGGGGAGAAGTAAAAGAGTATATGCGATGAATGAAAAAGAAAATCAAAGGCAAGGATTGTTTACTTACTTGGATGATCTCATAGACACTCTGAAATTCTTCAAAATTTGAAGTAGTTCCCTCAATGAAGTTTTTGGCAAGGGTTTCAAATAGCAGAGTTCACAAAGAAAGTTTGGCAGAGCTTCGTTAAGGATCATTGAAAAGTGAGGAAAAATCACTTCAAACTTGCCTATTTATAGGCAAAAAGCTTCCAGAATACTCCAAAGCCTCCCCGTTGGATAGACACTACGTGTTCTCGATCCATTACTGCGATTATGAAGAACGAAGTGCCATTCTAGAAACACGCACGACATTAAATGTAAAATAACTATTTGAACTGAACAGACGCATCTCTTTAAATGGGCGCCTCCCAAAAATTCAAAAATCCAGCCAAAAAGCTTAAATCGCCCGATTGGACCCATTGGAGGGGGAACAAGTGATAACTATGGAAAATACATCTCCAAAGGCCCAATCAGGTTGGTCCAACAACACTTGGCATGGTCCAAGCCCAATAACAAAAAGGCAAAGCGTGAGCTAAAAGATAAGACAGTAAGGCATGATATCCGATTGGACTGATGGGACAGCACGTCCTGTCAGCCCACTGATAAAAGCCAATGCCCATACTCTCCACCTGCTCCCTATCACATCACCACTCACTTGCTCCAACTGTCGGTTATCACGCCCCAAGGTAATCGAGTATCCCTCCAAAGAACTCCTATAAATAGCCAAAAATACAATGGCTCCAGGTATTGAATATCTGAGACTCTCTCTCTCTAAGCATTCTTTCTCTAAAAGATACTAACTTAAGCTTCGAAATGCTAACGCCCGAGTTCGATTGAGCACTCCACCTTGTAGGATAAAGCATCCGATCAGGAACCGTAGCCACAAGTCCTCTACTTCAGATAAAGACATCCCAGGCTTTATCATTTCCTATCCATAAACACGTGCCCTTAATATAGTGAATGTGATATGATATATAAGCATCCAAATTGTCTGAGTAGTTGCTTGTGGTCTAACGATCTAACGATTTTAAACGTGATGGTTAAAAAAGATTATGGGGAGAGAAAAAAAATTGAAAAATTTGAAACCATTGTCCATTAACTAAAATTTTAGCATAAATGCAAAAATGTAATGAATTTAGATCCTCCAGCGAGGAAAACTATGTGGCAAGATTCTATTAAATCCAAGGTGGTAATGATCCACTAAAATAAAACTGTCTCGGTTCTCTACTTAATTCTAAAACCTTCTTTCAGTCTCCAATACTATTTTTCTTCCACCGGTGAGTTATTTTTCTCATATATTTTCCTTTTATTTTATAGTAATTTATCTATATTTTTATATGCTTGCTTGATAATTTTAGTAGTTTCTTTTAATTTATGATAATCTTAACTTTTATTTTGATTTTAATCCTTTGAATTATTATAATTATCGAGAGAAATATAATTAATTGGGTATTTGAAATTTGCAAAGGAAAATAATGGGTAGTGGTCAAAAAATAGGGCATCCAAGTGTGATAAAAGAAATGGTGTATGAGTTCAGTCTTGCGATGGCAGTAAGAGCACTATGGAAAAAGTATCATTGGAATAACCAAAGTCAAACTAAAAAATTCTATAATCTTCTTGAGAGAGGTGATATCAGTGTTGTGGTGGAAGATAATGAGTAATTCAATTGGTTTTTATAATTTTCTTTGTATAGTAGCTAAATTAGATAATCAATGTTCATTGATGGAATGACAAGGATAAAATAGAAGAAATGTATGATAATGAAATAAGAGAGGTAGAATCTCCAACACATGAGCAAGCTAATGTTTTCCAACTTTTATCTTTGTTATATATATAGAGTGTTATGGATGTTTTTGTATCAATAAATATTGCAGGAAGTTGTTAATTGGCAATCTTTTTTAGTAATCAATGAGGGGTAGTTATGTAATTTTTATTTTTATTTTATATATTAATTTATTTCTCCTCTTTTCTAAAATGCATGTTAGTTTGAAATTATATTCAATGTTATAAAATTATAACATTTTTATTTGAATGAGATTTTGTTGGGAATGGCTCATATACCAGCCGACCAACAGATGATGGAAGCAGAGCAAAGAGTGTTTGCTCGGTAGAATCCAATCGGAGGAACATATGGAGTATGTATAGTCGGACAAGGATGCACGGAGAAGTGAGACGCTCGGGAAGAGCAGGACTCTTGGGAGGAGTGGGACGCTCGGGTAGAGCAAGACACTCGGGAGAGCTGGACGCTATCGAGAAAGCTAGACTATCTGATCGGATAGCTGGAGTAATCTATATGAGTGGCGTGCATGTGTGGCTAGAATCCTAGTGGATTTGGGAAAGCGTGTGTACATATTTAGGGTACATGGTAATTATGTAATTGTATACCTGGTAGGTTATGTATAAATACCAATATTGTGACCTAGTTTTGTGTGCCACTGTAAAAAGTTAGAGAATCAATATTCTTTGGAATAAAAGAATAGCCGCCACCAAGGACGTAGACATTGTTGGCCGAACCTCATTAAATTCTTGTGTTCTTCTTGCTATTTTCTTGTTTGTTTGTTCTTATTCCTGTGTGATTTAGCCGGTTTTCTCCCCAACAGATTTGAACTTCAAGGAAAATGTAATGTTTCAAGAACAAATGTAGTTTTTTTATAAGTAGGGTTGTGTAGTAAGTTGTCTGAAATATTCATTAGCATTTGCATTTACATTCTCTGCCATATGCAATGCTCGTGTCTATTATTAATGTGTAATACACATAGAATGGTATTTTTTCTATGCATGTAGGTCGGTGTAGAATTTCTACGATTTTAATAAGCAGAGAGTTATGTAATAAAATGATTAAAAAATATATAGGTTTACAAATGATAAAATGATCAAAGTATTGGTGTTTTATAAATTTTTTTCTTAATGTAAGCATAAAAGAATTTAAATATTTTTTAGTTAATCTAATCTATATGCACATTTTTTCACATGATAAAATATTTTATAAATCATTATAATTTTAATAAATAGAAAATTCTATAGAATGGTGTATCATTTTATTCAAATATTGTAAACTTAATCATTCAAAATGCAAATTTAGAAGGTGTGTGCATGTATATATGTTATAGTAATTTCAATTGAATAGTTGTTCAATCAATTTATCTAGCAATTGAGCAATTCAAAACATAACTCAACACACACTCAATCAAAGCATACCCTCAAATTGACATACAAGGTGAATACAAACACAATAACTTACCAATTAATCAATTCAATCTACTACAATTAAACTTAATTCCTCAAATTTACTCAAGATTAAACTTAATTCCTCAAATTTACTCAAGTCTATTTTATAATTTAAAATAGATTGTTTAGAAGAATTCATTGAGAAAAAGAAGAATATGATCGGATTGGAATTCACCAAATAAACTAACCTTAGTTTGCCAACTTTACTAACTTATTCAATTAAATTGTCTACTTCATGGTTTCTATTTCTTCCTCCATCAAAAACCAATTTAAGAAGCTTGCACTTTATAGAAGAACTTCATCAGTGAATTTCTTTTATTCTTTGTTTTATTTATTTATTTATGATGGAATTAGTCATAAAACCCATAATCAAAGAAAGATGAAAGCTGAGTTTCTTTTGATATTTTTTTCCTTTTACTTAATTCTACTTCAAGAATCCTTCAGTTCTCTATAATTATTGATGCATATGTTTTAAATGAATTTTAAGAGAGAATAATATTGAGAAATTGTAACTTTGCGAGGGAAAAATGGTGCATAATTATATATATGTATATGTATGGAGCATCGAAAGGTGGCTTCACATATCATTGCCATTTGGATTCCTCCAAAGAGTATGGATAAACCTTGCAAAGGAGCCTAGGTTTTCGGTACATCAATTCTTACCAATATCAACGTTACTCAAGCTGACATTCTCTCTTTGTTTCGTCCACTGCCACTTATGTAGTTGCTTCCCTCTAAGGCAGAATGCTCTCCTATTGATGTATTTTTACATACTACAGCTTCAGCAAATTATTTAATCCTATTTATTTTCTATGCAAGAGCATTCAATCAGTAAGCTATTGTACACTTTTTTAAGGATGGCTACTTCTAGAAAAACCTTTCAGCTGTCTTTGCCACCCTACTGCCTTTATTACTAAAAAGTTATTTAGGAGCATTATATGATGATCTAGGCTATTTTTACTTATCACACCAATTATGTGTAGTTAGGTGCTAACTTACCACTTAAATCTAACCAAAGCAAGTGTCTAATTCAATCCTTCAAACTTGTAACTTTTTTAATTAAATCCTTACCTTGTTTTGTTTTCTTTAAAGTTAGTCCTCTTTTCTTATTATTCAAAACTCCAAATACTATTAATATATCTATCCTTCAATGCTTTTGGCAGTGTGATGCTAAAAATAGGTGAAGAAGACTATTATTATATAATATTTATAATTTGATGCAAAAGAAAATATTAATAAAATTAAAAATATAATTAATTTTAAACAATGGATGACTAAGAACTTTCTTTTTCACATTTGTATATTTTTTTAAATGGTAAAGATAACAACTATGCAAATGGATGTTGAAATTTTGAAGCAGAAAAATAGACAACATATCCATTTTCAAACTTGGAAAACAAGTACAACAACAAAAAAAATCCTTCATTCATTTCCTTACATAAACATAATAATCACTAAACCATGTATGGATTGAAATCCATGGTAGAGATTCCACGATTAAGATGTTTATTAAATTTCACAAAAGCTAAATGGGTTAAACAAATTCTCACTTGGATAGAAATGAAAGTCGTCATTCCTTAGTGCAATCAAAATAACCCCATTACTTTGCAAGTTTGAGTAGTAACATGTATCTTCATGCATTTATAATGCTCTTCAACTATTTGGATAAAAGTCAAGAGATTTGGAATAATTTCCCTTGATACCTTCTGAATACAATAGAAGTTATTTTTGTCATGAAGAAATAAATTGTCGCGAATAGTAACAAAAACCAAAATCAAACATTAACAAAAATCAAAACAACTAGGTAACATAATTAATAATCGCATACCACTAGATGTCATGAGCTCATGAGCCTTGGAACCTTAAATTCGCAATACCAAAAAATAGAAGATTGAAATAATAAGCAATGGACCAATGGAACACCCAATTCAAGCAATAGAACCACAAAATAATGAATAAAAAAAGAAGAGAATACAACGAACCAAAAAAATATGACACATAGAAATTCTTTATAGAAACATTAAAACAACAATAATGATGATGATATATAATTATGAAAATAATGATAAAGATTATAAAGACCAAGATGACAATTGTTGGCTCCAAGCTACATCTTCATTTTGATGATAATCAAACCTTGTATAAACTTTATAAAAATTCTATTTAATTGTTTATATTTCAATTAAATCTCCATTAAACATGCCAGATTGAACTAAGGAACATAAGCCAAATGCATGACAAATTTCAAAATTCTATTTCTGTAGAAGTTTCAAGAAATTATGATATTAATTTTGTAAAATCTTTTGAGGAGCTTCTTATCCATGTCCATGCATCATAAATCTTTTTTGTTGTATAAAATATAATTTACATGCATTAAACCGTGTTAAATTGATTTTTTGTTGTAACAGAAAAGATGTTAAAAATTCTCTTTGAAAAACTATTAGAAAAGTCTTTTGGAAAATGTTTCAGAAAGATTTTGGCTTCTAGTTCACCAGAAAAAGTTACCTCTTTTAGTCTACCAAAAAGGTTAACTCTTTTAATTCACCAAAAAAAATTTTAGAACAGCCAAATCTAGTTTTTGGTAATTGACAAAATAATAGCTAATTTTGCTTTTTAAATGGTTGTTCTATCTCCAACGGCTATTTTCTAATCTCCAATGGCTATATTGAATTTTTTTTTGCTATAAATACAAGTTTTTTTTTAGTCTTAAACATTTAGAGAAGTTGAAAATCATATTATCTCTTGAGATACAAAACTTTCATCTTTTTCATGCAAATTTCCACTTCCTGCACTTTATACATTATCACTCCTCAATTAGATTATAACATTTTGTTGTAATTCTTTTGTGAGGAACCTTAGTAAAAGTTTGCACAAAGGGTTGGCTAAAACCTTAAAAATTCTAGTAAGTTTTTACATCTTTTACTTGGAAAAAGATTACAGGCAGAATTTATTAGGAATGTATATTGGCTTTAACTCTTCCCTATTAAAAGAGTTATTAGTGGAGAGAAAAATTCAAGACGGTATCTTAGGGAGTGGATGTAGGCAGTTAGGCGAAATCACAATAAATCATTCTGTTGATTCATTTTTATCTCACCTCTTCTTTAGTTTGTTTCTAAAATATTTTTAATAGTTTTGGTTAATTAAAAGAAGTATTGGTTCGAAAGAATTCTGCTCAAAACCATTTCTTTTATTCAACATAAGTTTTGAAAGATAAAAATTTTTTGAAAAAGTATTTAAAAAGTATTCTCTATCACTCATTACATATTGCATATATACATTGCATATTCTTTTGTTTTGCTTAAATAGAAAACATCTCACTTCTGCCAGTACAAAACTTGTTCAAAAATTTAGTGACACCCAATTCACCCCCCTCTTGTGTGTCATCGGAACCAATAATTGGTATCAAAATAGTGCTCATTCTCTTAAGGTCTGACATTTTTGACTGATTTGCAATATGGCATCAAGTTTTGGAAATCCTTCTGTAGCTATTCCATTTAAAGAAGGTCATTCTGGTTATATACCACCTATGTTTAGTGGTGATAATTATCCATTTTGGAAAGTTGTTATGAGATATTTCATACAGTCTCAAGACATGGACTATTGGGATATTATAGAAGACAAATATCAACCACCAACAAAAAAAAAAATTGTTCAAATTGGTAACCTAAATGTTACTGTGTTAAAGACCAAAAGTGAGCTCTTAGATGAAAAAAGAAAAGCGTGCAACTAAACCCAAAGGCTATAAGCATTCTGTTTTACTCACTGTACACCAGCGAATTTAACAGAGTTTTTAGTTGTATTACAGCAAAATAAATTTGGGACAAAGCTAGCAGCAACATACGAAGGAACTCATTAAGTGAATGGATCTAGATGCATGTGCTCATGGTGGACTATGAAGCCTTCAAGATAAAGCCAAAAGAGATATTCTCAGAGGTAATTAATAAGTATATTAAATTAACGGATGAGATTAAATTTTGAGGCAAGAGATTAGATAAGAAAGATAAAATTGCTACGCTGGTTAGAGGTCTTACTCTTAAATAAGAGGCTAAAGCTTCAATTTCATTAAATAAAAATCTTGAATCTCTTAACTTCGATACTTTTTGTGGTTTTCTTATTTCTCATGAGCTTTATATTAAGTCACAAGATGCTAAAAAAAAAGAAAGAAATAAAGTTAAAGGCACTTGCTTTTAAAGTTGAGTATGGGAGTGACTACTCAACTAGTGATGATGAAATAACGCTCATCACAAAGAAAACAATTCAACAAAAGATAGCAACAAAGATACTCACAACAGAGGACGAAAAACACCTCCAAATCTTATGGAGATGTTATTTGTTATGAGTGCAAAAAGCCTGGACACATCAAATCAAAATGTCTAAATCTAAAGAAAATGGAGAAAAGATACAAGAAGAAAGCCATGAAAGCAATATAGAGTAATAGTGAAGATTATAACATCAATACTGATGAATTAGATGGAGATTTAGAAAAGTCAAATCCGATGCCAGTTTTTGATCATGAGGAATAAAAAGCTTTTGATGAGACAAATAAGAAAGATTGAAATTCTATTTAACAGACCAAAGGCTAAACAAACAACAAAGAAGGAATAAATTAGGTAACCTATTTTGATTTTGAATATAATTCTATTGCGAATGGCAATGAATATGAGAGCATGTATGTTTGCTTTGAAAATGTGCATTATAAGTATCACATGCTTAAAATAAATCATATTGCACTAAGAAAAGAACATGATATTTTAAGGCAAGAACTTGAGCAGGTAAAACAAAAAGAAGTTAATGCAAAAAATAAAATTTCTAATCTAGAAAAGAAATATATTACACCGTAAGAAAAATGTAATGATGAAGGAAAGAAAGTTTGCGCATGTGATGGAAAAGAAAACAAGGAATTGTATGCAAGTACATCTAGAAAACCATGCTAACTATAAAAAGAATTACACCCACATAAAGGATTATAAAAATGCTTATTATGTGAATTCTTATTCTATCAATTATGTTACATGTTTCTATTGCAACAAAAAATGACACGTCTCTAAATTCTGTTTCTGTGAAAGAAATGTTAGTTTTAGGAAGTAGAAATGGGTTGTAACAATAATGTGTTTTCTGCAACTAACCGTTAAGGGCCTAAGAAAGATTTGGTACCTAAATCTATATAATTTTCTTATAGATTTGCCTTGGGAGCTCTAGATCAGACAAATGCTATTTGGATAGTGGATGCTTTAGGCACATGACTGGGAACAAATTAAAGTTTTCAAAATTAACCATAAGAGATGGTGGAAAAGTCAGTTTTGGTGACAACGAAAAAGGAAAAATCATTGGAATTGGAACAACTGGTTTAGATCCAAAGATAAAAAATGTTTCACTTATTGATGGATTAAAGTTCAACTTGCTAAGTATCAACCAAATTTGTGATAGAAACAGAAGAGTGATCTTTGAGGTAGATCACTACAGAGTAGAAGATGTTGAAATAAAACAAATAGCTCCGACAGGACACAGATTTGGAAATAGTTATCAAGTCAATAGAGAAGAGCTATAGAAAGTGATTAAAAGTGCTTGATAACAAAAGAAAATCTGAGTAAACTTTGGCACAAAAAACTTGAGCATGCAAGTATTCATGCAATGGAAAAGCTTGCTAAAAAAATCTTGTTAAAATATTGTAAAAGATGAATTTTGAAAGAGATTATGTTTGTAAAGCTTGTCAATTAGGAAAATAGACCAGAACTTTCGACAAGCTAAAAAGTGAAGTCTTATCCAAGAAAGCATTAGAGCTTTTACACTTAGATTTGTTTAAGCCAATAAGTCCTACACGTACGTATTGGTGGAAAGGTTACTTCAAAGATACATCTTTTAGTCTACTAGAAAGGTTAACTTTTTTAATTCACCAAAAAAATTTTTAGAACAGCCAAATCTAGTTTTCGCTAAACAACAAAATAATAACTAATTTTGCTTTTTAAATGTTTGTTTTATCTCTAACGGCTATTTATGATCTCTAATGGCTATATTGAATTTTTTGGCTATAAATACAAGTTCTTTTTTAGTCTTAAAGGTTTAAAGAAGTTAAAAATCATATTATCTTGAGATACAAAACTTTAATATTTTTTAAAAAAATTTCCACTTCTTGCACATCATACATTATCACTCCTTAATTAGATTATAACATTTTGTTGTAATTCTTTTGTGAGGAAACTTAGTAAAAGATTGTGTGAAGGGTTGGCTAGAACTTAAGGAATTCTAGTAAGTTTTTGCATCTTTTACTTAGGAAAAAGATTGTGGGTAGCATTTATTAGGATTGTATATTGGCTTTAACTTTTCCCATTAAAAGAGTTATTGGTGGAAAGAAAATCTCAAGAAGGTATCTTAGAGAGTGGATGCAAGCAGTTAGGCCAAACCATAATAAATCATTGTGTGGATTTGTTTTTATCTCTCCTCTTCTCTATTTTATTTCTAAAATATTTTTAATAGTTCTGGTTAATTAAAAAAGTATTGGTTCGAAAGAATTCTACTCAAAACCATTTTTGTTATTCAACATAAGTTTTGGAAGATAAATTTATTTTGAAAATAATATTTACGTAGTCAGTATTTTTGAGGCATTACAAATTGCATTGGGAATTTGAGCATCTTCACATATGTGGCTTCATTAATTTGGCAATGGGTAAAAGATAATATTTTGAATTATTAATGAATCTAACTCATTCAATATCGTAAACTTCATATCAAATACACTTTACTTATAATTATCACCTTATTAAGTTACACACCATCATCCTTCTGAAATTCATTAAAACTATGGTTTGGTTGCCCATGTAATTAGCCTCAAACTCATGAAATCTCAATAATTAAAATAAACATCAATGCTCTAATATATAATCACTTCAATCACATATTTACTCTTTTACTATGGCATTACATCTAAACTTATGAAACTCATATATTCATTTTTAATCCCCACCAATATGGATGCATAACATTGACATATTCACCATGCAATTCATGACTTACATCCACATGCTTCAACTCACGATTTAATTGACTTAGTTGCTCTGCTGGCACCTATGGCAACCTCGCACTTTATTTTCTTATTCCTTCATATGCCAGCAGTAGAGAGATATAGACACATCTTTTTATGATTTTATTAGGACCAAAAGTGCAAAGTTATTGGTAATATTTAATAAAAATTACAGTTTTACTCTTAAAATTTCAACTGGTGTAATATTATCTTTTGGACACATTTGGTTCATTTTATTATATTAGTCTATATAGTATTAGTTTGTATAATATTGGCTTTTATTATCAAAAACAATGCTTGGTACAAATCTGTATTAGCTTGTAATATTTTATACTGTATTTAGTGTATAATGACATACCGTATTATCTTTTAAAAAATTAAAAAATATGTAAAATTAAATTTTTAATATTACAAATTTGGACAAAAAAATTAGTTATAAAATACAATTTTTCATACGTCAATTTTGTTTTTTTAAATTGTATATTTTTTTTTGAAATATGAATATATTTTAATAGATAAATTAACAATCAAGCAAACAACTTATGGTACGTTTAGGAAAATTGTAACTTTTTAATTTTTAATTTTTAAAATTTAAAAACTATTTTCAATTTTTATTATCTATTTTTAGAAAACTATTTTACATGTTTAAAAATTGTATCATATTTTTTGGATTATATATATTATGCCAATTACCACTATTGGATTGACAAACATCTAGTATTATTAGATGAAAATGGCGATGGTGGCGGTGGCGATAGTGGTGGCAATAGTAGTGACGACGGTAAGGCGACGATAGAGATTGATAGAATATAGTACCGTATTTATCGTATTACACAAATTTAAGGATTTATAGTGTATTATTTTATCCAGTATATTAGAAATAATTAATACTATCTTGTATTATATTATTTTTGTATTATTTTCTAAAAAAAATAACTGAATATATCATTCGTATTAACATAAATTATATAATATTATCCGATCTGTAATAGAAGAAAACAAATATGGTCTTTATATTTTAAAATGGCTAAATGTGCAAATCGCTCCTAAATTTTGGCAAAAAGTGCAATTTAGCTCCTAAATTTTAATTTAGTACAATATCACCCCTAATATTTCAAAATTGAGGCATATTAGCACCCAAAATTACGATTTTGTTAGTTTGACCATATTTCATCTATTAACCATTGACGTGACAATATGGATGAACTCAAGAATTGGACTTGTGTCTGCTGACATGTCTTTTTTTAGCCACGTCATGTCCTATGTGTGAAATATTAGAGTGCCATGTGTTATTCATGTCAGTGGTCAATATACGGAGGATAATCAAACTGATAGAACATTCATTTTAGGGGTCAAATTATCCTAATTTTTAAATATTAAGGGTGAAATTATACCAAATTAAAATTTAAGGGTTGAATTATAATTTTTGCCAAATATTAAAAAGTGATTTGCACATCGGCCTAATTTAGTTAATATATGTCACTCAAATAAATAAATTCATAGTACAACATGATACGAAAGGGATACTTTTATTTTAACTTTGAAAGATGAAAATAAAATTTTATCAACTAAAATTGAAATAAAATTATACTTTTTATCAAACATTAAGGGTGGAATTGCATTTTTAACCAAATGCTTTTACGTTTCTTTTCATTCACTTTCCACATTTTTACCATTTGACCTAAAATCCAATGAGCATAAAATTGGGATTTTTTTAAATTTGGGGTTGTTTGAATTTTTATTTGAAAAAATAGTTTTTTCACTATTTGGACAAATGAGGTCTGTCAACCCATTCCCGCAACCATCCATTACGAAAATAGGATGGTGGGGTCGACAAGATAATGGGAGCTGCTTATGGTAGGGCCCGCATTCAATTCCCGCAACACAGTGTTACGGGAATGGAAACCCATTTTTTATTGTCTTCCACTTAATTAAAGCCATTTGTTTCCAACACAAACAAAATGATGATTAATGGATGCTAATACTTAAAATGTGACAAATTTTTTTTTAAATATATATGTCTTAGCGGATTTTATAATCATTTTAAGTTTATTTTAACCAATATTAATAGGGCGTGCATTTCAATTTTGGTATTTTGCGTAAATTGAATCTTATATGAGTAATATATAAAGTTTAGGATTCAATATCAATTTTTAAAAATATAGAATTTAATGTAAAATTCAATTCAACCAACACATGAAAGTTATGTCTTTAATTAATTCGTAGTGATGCATGCAACAATATTCGAATCAAAATGGCTAAAAATAGAAATTTAAATCCCAAGTTAAAATCTTGTCAGTTTAAAAATGCAATTCAATTTACTACAATTTTGCATTTGTGTGATTGGCCATTAGCCTGCCCAACTTGATTGTATTGTTTATTTTTGGAGCTTAAGTGTTTGCTTATTATCATAGGTAAAATGTCTATGTCCCTCTCAAATTTTGGACAATATTCCAAAAGCAAACGTATGATAAAATCGATCTTAGTGGTAATTTGCCTTTGTTGTGGCTTAGCCTCAATGATATAATTAAACTAACATAATATTGATGTGGACATAGGCCAAATGTTTTATCGATTTTCAGTTTGGATGAATATTTTAATCCCATAAATTAAGGATTAATACTCAATTCTTCTGTTTAAAACTTTTAATATTTTTAATTATAGCAAATAAATTTACTATTTTTTCAATTAATCTGAATTTAAATTTTTATTATCTTTTATTTTCAATATAAATTATAATTATTAAAAATAAAATTAGGAGTGGTAATCATGTGCAATAGTCATGCTCATTAATTCATCCTTCCACGCCGTTAATAGGGGGGACTTTTTTTAAAAATGGATTGTTTTAAAAATTTATTTGGACATATGGTGTGTGTGTGAAATAATTTGGAAAAATAGGGTAGACACACCTATTTCCACAATGACATGCTGCGGGAATAGGATGGCACGGTGGACGAAAATAGCGAAGAACGAGACAGCATCAAATTTCATTATGTGGGGTCTACTTTCTAATCCTGCAGCCTATCATTGTGAGAATAGGAGAATATCTATCAGCCTATTACCGCAATGACAGGCTACGGCATTAGGAGAATAATGCAGATCCCGAATGATAACCGCATTGAAAAAAAATTTTGCCACTGGCTATATAAACCTCTATGGTCGAAGAATGAAGCATGAAAATAATGTCTTAAGAGACAGAATGTCGAAAAAAATTATGAGATGAGGGTTTCAAATAAATGAAGTTTGCAAAAATAATGTTTTAAGAGAGAGGATATCGAAAAATATTTGGTAAGAAAATATTGTTTAATATTTATAATATAATTGAAGTAAATATATTTTTTTGTTAATATTAATTATATTTATTTTATTTTTGCAGATATTAATTCAAATATCAAACTATAGAACGAATATAATGTATATGAATAGAAGATTTTTGAAAACGTATTTTTTCAAATTTAAATGTAATTATGTATTTCTTATTTCTTAATAGACACTTATTATAATTTTTTTAAAATTATGACCCATTAAGCTCTAACTTTTGTTGAACAAACCCTATCAGCTTCTCATTATTATATATAAATGGAAAATAATAAAAAAAAGTAGTAGTTGAATATTCTAAAATTAATAATATTGTAATTTTAAATAAATACGTTAGTTTTAAAATGATATTATTTCAATTTGAATGTATTTTTGTATTTGTTATTTCTTATTAGATATTTATTATAATTTTATAAAAAATAAATTAATTTGTCATAATATAATAAAATATAATATAATAAAGTGTAATTTAAGAAAAGAGAAATGTTATGAAATTATGAATTTGCAAAGAAAATTTTAAAAAATAAAGTGTGATAGATAAATTCGTCAATTTTTTATAATACCATAAATTGTTATATAAATATTTAAAAAAATTATAATAGCATAAATTGTTATATAAATTAAGAAAGGATTTTATTTTAGACATTTAAGTTTGAATAATAATGCAACTAATTAAATTTAAATTTAAATCTTAGATTTTTGACAAAATGTTGTATTTATTTCAATTACAAATATTTTAAAAATGTCAGCATATACGGACTTTTATTTATACAAGGGGGCACAAATAAGTTATGGAGTTGCAGGCTTTCAATATGACATCTCGGATCCAAATGCAATTACAAAGAGATTGAGGCTTAGAAATAAGCAAACTCTTCTTGAATTGAAACATAAAATTCATGTTGAGTTAGGTTTAGGTGTAAATCATGTCATTTCAAGAATTATATACAAGAGTCCGCTGTACAACCGAGGATCACTATGTTGGACGTCAATGGATATGTCTGATGATGATGATGCAGAACTGATTTATGAAAAATTAAGAAAATACGATAATTATAATGTAGTGGAATTATGTATTGAAGTGACATAGATGGATACAGGAGGTTATATATCAGTGTATGGAATGGCTGATCCGATTAAAAATGAGAACTTGTGCAATGCAATAGTCGAGGCTACGCATGTAATGGCCTGTACACCGGGTTAGCTGTGAACAGTATTTTTCGACAGTAAATAGTATCTTTCGAGCTGAAAAGTACATCCGAAGGTGGAAACTATTTTATTGGATCATAAAAAAATATGGATCACGAGTAGTTCGGGGTTAGATTTTGAAGTGAATTTGAGGTCAAATAGACCTCCAAAAGTTAAAAATAAGGAAAAAGTCACGGTTTCAGTTAAAATGATGCTTAGGTTAACCAAAAGTTTGTCTGAGACTTAAAAAAATAGCTAATAATTTCTAAAAATTACTATAATTTTTAGATCTACATTAAATGAGATGTAGAATCATATGGTAAAGAAAAATTGATTTTTTAGTGATGCGAAAAATTGAGCTATCGGACTGGTAAAAGTGGCACGAATCAAAAAATAGTTTCTGATTCATCCAAAAATATTTAGGAAGTTTAATGAATATACTTTAAGAATTTTAAAAGTATTTTTGGAAAGATTTGAACTCAAGAAGTAGGAGAAAAATAATAATTTCGGTTTAAATAGTAACCGGTCAATCGTAGATTTGATCAGGGCTTTAAAATATCAAATAAAGTTTAAAAATTGCCAAAAATTTCAAATATTCCTAAAATAATGTGTAGATTATTTTGGTTCCAAAAAGACAAATTTTCGGTAAAATCAATATTTTTGAATCGAACCGATTTAATCAAACCAAACCAAAAAATGATCTCTGATTGGGCTGAAATTTTGTGTACAGCCTATTTTTTATGTGATAAAGATGATGTAATCAATTTTGGAGTGATTTGAAATTGAAAAGTGGGAGAAATTAATTAAGATTGCTTATTAGGTAGTTAATGGTCTTTGGTTAATTAATTCAAGCCCATTAACCCAAGCCCAAGCCCTTTAAGAGTGCTATAAAAGGGAGAATTATACAGTAAATTTCGTGGCTTCTCTTCTATTTCAGCAACTTCCTACTCCATTATTGGCCAAAAGCTTCATTTCACTTCTCTTTCAAAATTTCTTCCTCTTTTCTTCACTTTTTCCCTTCGATCCAAACACAAGAAATGTTCTTCAGCTTCTCTAGTTACTGGATCTAATCTCAAACCAAGGATTATAGGGAGATAAGCAAGAGAAAACAAGTGGAAAAAACTTGGAGGTCAATAATGAGGTAAGAGAAATTGTTGGTTTTAATTTTGTTCTAAGGTACCTACTACTAGTTTTGGATGTCTAGAGTCCATTTTTTAGGTTTATTTGAGCTAAAAATGTTGTTATCTTAGTGATTTTAAGGGTTAAGATTTCGGCCATGTGAAGAGTTAAATGGTGATGGATGTTTTGCTAAGGCTTAAGGCAAGAAAAAGAAGCCCAAGAAAGGTTAAGCATGGAAAAAATGGTTAGTGACTATCAAATCTTATTATTTCCCTATAAACTTTATGGTTTTCCTTTAGGATTTATAAGAATTTAATAAAAATATGTATAATTAAAATTAGTATTAGAAAAGTGTAATTGGACTTTGATTAAGAATAGTAGGAAGCTTAAATAAATTTAAAAGAATTTTTAAAGTATAATTATTATGTTGGACGAATTTCATGTTTAAAGGAAATAATGTGTATATTAAGTATTTTAATGAAATTAAGCCATAGAATGATGATAAATATGAAATATATTATCCATGAATTTTTAGAGAATTTATAAAATTTATTAGAATATTTTTGGACTAATTAATTAGTTATGTATTAGTGAAAAATAGTGAATTTTATTGAAATAATGCATGAAATGAGTAAATAATATTTTTATGCATTTATATAGAATTTATAAAATTTATTTAAATATTTTTAAAGAAAGATTTAAATATGTACAAAATAACGTATTGAATTATTGAGTTATAAATTGTAATTAAAGTGAAAAAATAATGAATTATATTGACATAATTCATAAATTGTCTAAAATTAATGAAATAAGTGACTAGCTAATTTATTAAAATAAAAAGACTATAAAAAGTATAATGTATAAAATGACCAAAATGAATTATTAAGAAATAATTCGTAAATCGATAATATAATGGTGAATTATTACAAATAACTCACGAATCGTATAAAAATATCGTATATTCCGAACAATCATAATTTCGTACAGAAAAAGTAAGAAAATTATTAAAAGTTAAAAATAAAATGAAACGTAAAATCAAAATATTTAATTATTAAGAAATAATTCATAAATTTGCCAAGAAATGGTGGATTATAATGATATAATTCACACAGTATATAAAAAGTACTGAAATAATAACTAGCTAAAGTAGTGAAGTGAAAAAACACTGAAAGGTGTAAAATGTAAAGTGATCGTGGTGAATTATGATGTCATAATTCACAATCTGGGTGTAAGATTCTGAAAAAGTACTTAAAAGATTAATTGAAAAAAATACACTGACTGAAAAAAAAGTATTTGTAATTGTTTAAAGTTGAAAAGTATTTTGAAAGAAAGTGATTTTTGCCCTTAGCAATAGTCAGACAATAAAAGTCTAGCTCTGGATATAATTGGCTAGCCATAGGGACATCTTATACCAGGGTGCAAGTTATGGCGACTTGCTTTGCTATGGTAGGATATCTGATCTCCATAATATCTATTATACGTACTGTCATATGTTTTATGAGGAATCATTCTTTGGGGTCATTTCTCATTCTATTGTGATCCTGTGGGATTCACGTCCTATATATCCTATTCGAGAGTTCCTGTTAAATTGTACTAGGGGCATATTGATAAGAATAAATCAAAATTTCAAAAAGTAAGCTAAAAATAAAAATCAAAAGATAAAAACGATCAAATTGAAAGAAATAAAAAAAATTTGGGGTAAAAATATAATTGTCTTAAAAATTGTATTTAATGAGTAAAAATGAAACGAAAATATTTTACAAGGGTAAAATGGTAATTTAACGATTGAACAATCCAAAAATATGCTTTTATAAATAAAAAGGACTAAAATGTAATTTTACATGAAAAAGTCAAAATAAGGACCAATTGGTATATTATATACCAATTATTATTTTGAAAATAAAAATTGATAAAATAAAGCTAAAATTGTAATTAAAAAATCCAAAAGTAACAATACAGTAATGATTCAAGAAATTATAGATTAAATATGAAATATTGTACAAAGAGTTCAGCTAAAGACCGAACAGAACTTTTGTAAGCTAAAAGTCAACTGAAAAGTAAAAATAATCAAGTTGTGACAAATTTGCAATAAAGAATGTAAAAATGACCTTTTTGTAATAAAATGAAACAACAAAGACTTAATTGCAAAGTTGCCAATGTAATGATATTACGCGGCATTAAATGTTAAAAGTATTAATAATTATATTTTGAAAAATAATTAAAAAGTTAAAGTGAAAATAAATGAACTAATGTCAAAGCCATAATTTAAGGATAAAAAGAATAATTGTGTAATTAAGTGAAAATCGAGAATTAAACTGAAGTTTGCTATAATAGTGGCAATAAATAGAGTAAAATGCCAAATAGAATAATAATTGTACCGGACTGACTAAATAAGAAATTCTGCTTAAAAAGTCAAAGTTAAGCACAATTAACAAGCTATGCGCTAAAAGTTAAGTAAAAGTAAAAATAAGAATAATAATGTCAAAATTTATAATTGAAATTACATAAAAAAAAGGTATTTTTGGTAATAAATTAAAAAGTTTAAGACCAAATCAATAAGTTGCTAAAATTCTTGAAATGTTTTGAAAATATTGTTAACAATGTCAAAAGAGCTTTTTAATAAGTCCAAAATGATTTTTAGCGTAATTAATATAATTATGATATTTTGGGAAAATTTTTCGATTAATAGTCACCACTGAGCATAATTAGTCCTCAGCACGTAGTGTTTACTGCATGCAAGTTCGAAAATATTGCGGGAGCATGGTACACAATAAACCAGAGATTGAAGAGGAATAGTCAGTGATGATTATTTTAGTATTTTTTGGCATGTATATATTTAGATAACAGAATTAAAGAATTGGATTGTATTTGAACTACCGTTTGATGGAATAATTAATATTGTTATTTTGCAATTATGTGTTTGCCAGTAAATGATTTAGAATTTATATGTTCGATCTATGAGTAAATATTTGGATGTGATTATGTTTACTGTTATAGACTGTTATACCTCTGAAAGGATATGGTTTGTCTGGTTTTTCAGGAGGCTAGTAAGTTTCTAGTCGTTATGCTGCCAAATTTTTGATAAAATAAATAGTTTTTCAAATAGTTATAAGTTGATAAGTTAAATGTATAAATTTGAATAGTGTATAAGTATTGGTAGTCAATGGATTAATTTTGGTTAAAAAAATTTATGGCTTACCCTTAGTTCTGTATCGAAAAAGCAGACAAGGGTGTTACATTTTGTGGTATCAGAGCAATGGTTTAAGCGGTTCTAAGATCGAAGTGGGATAAGATTAAGTGATAGATTTATCTGTATATACATGCCAATTGTAAGTGAATAAGTGTTAGGAATCTAATGTGTACTTACTCCCTTTTGGTTCTAAAATGAAAAGTTGACATTTGATTGAGATTGTCAGTTATAAAAGAATTGATTTTGTATAGTAAAGACAGTAATGGGTCAGAATGAAAGTAGTGCTGCTTAATGTCATTTGGAGGCTAAAGCAGGGTAATGAATTATCAGCTGAAAACGAGCGCAAGTTTGAGTGTCTAAGTGCCTAGGTGGATGAGAACCAGTCCACTGAAGGATAAAATAAGAAATAATATATGTTAGAACTTTAAAATGAGACTGAATATTGAGTTCAAATAGATTGTAAAGGACACAGAGATACCCTAGTTTGAGTGTCATAGTTTAAGATGTTATTGAGTTAAAAGCTATACAGTCAAAGGAGGTTTCTTATGGTTGAAATTGTTATGATCATAAGTTGAGGTTATTTAAGATGTTTTATATACCTATCAGTGATTCCTTTATGGGTGTGGGAAAAATTGATTGAACATTTCATAGTATTGGGATGGGATAAAACATTTGCATCGTATGAGAATACTTGTTTGTATTCTATTGCATACATGAAATCATTCATTCATTGCATAGCATTGATCATTGTTTGATAGCATCTGATTTGCATTATATCACATGTATAGGCCCCACCTGATAAGTAAAAACTGACAGGAGATATGATGAGTATAGTGATGACCTGATAGCAAGAAAAGGAATAGTGTATCCAAGATTATTTTTCGTATTAGATATGGCCATTATGAGTTATTGGTCATGTCATTTGGATTTTTAAATGCACCGGTGGCCTTTATGGATTTAATAAACAGGGTCTTTTACCCTTATTTAAATCCATTTTTGGTTATTTTTGTTGATGATATTCTGGTAAATTTTCAATACACCGGAAGGATATGACAAGTATTTGAGATTTGTTCTGCCAATATTGAAGAAAAAAAACCCCTTGTTAAGATAAGCTAATGTGATTTCTGGTTGAATGAGGAGTTCTTGGATTTAAATAGGTACTACAGGAAAGTTGATGTGGGGGCTGATGTACTCAGTATAAGAATTCATATCTGGTAATATGAATATTTTCAAATGAATATGTATAAATGATGGGTAAGTGTAAATGATTAATGATAGTATTTGCAACTCTTCGAGCTGTGAATGTTAATTTAAGTTTGGCTCCAGATGCATGGTTAGTTGAAGTATAAATGAAAGTAGAGTATCTTGGTCCTTCAGGATTGCTCCGACTTATGTTGATAATAGAGTGGAAATAAGATAGAGTGATATGGATATTGCTATTGGATTCTCTGTGTTTCAAAGAGAATATGTTGCTATGAGAGATTATTGATAGTCTCCACTTTAGCACAGTGTTCCACCCTCAAACTGATGGTCAGTCGAAACGGGTGATTCAGATATTAGGAGAATTGTTATGGTAAAGTGTACCTCAATTTAGTAATGGTTGTGAAAAGTATTTGTCCTTAGCAGAGTTACTTATAACAATAGCTGCCAGCTCAATAGAAAGATGGCTCTTTTGGTGTATTCTTTGAAAGGAAATATAAAGGTCCTTTATGTTGAACCTAATTGAGTGCAAAGAAATTGGTAGATCTGATTTGATCCATGACTTGATAGGGGTCCAAATACAGGTTGATGTGACCTGTGAAGAAAGATTAGTGAAAAATTTTAGTGATAAATTTCAGGCAACTCGAGAGCAAACATGTTCCATTAGTGAAGATATTTTACAAACCTTAAATGTGAAAGAAGTTTTGATTAGACAACAGTATAGTATTCTTTACTCTTCGATATAAGTAAATTACAAGAACGAAATTTAATTTAGTTGGGGAGAATTGTAATGGCCTGAACACCGGGTTAGCCGTGAACAGTATTTTTTGACAGTAAATAGTACCCTCCGAGCTTAAAAGTACATTCGGAGGTAAAAAATATTTTATTGGATCATTGAAAAATATGGATCACGGGTAGTTCGGGGTTAAATTTTGAAGTGAATTTGAGGTCAAATAGACCTTCAAAAGTCAAAAATAAGGAAAAAGTCACGGTTTCAGTTAAAAGGGTGCTTAGGTTAACTGAAAATTTGTCTAAGACTTAAAAAAATAACTAATTATTTCTAAAAATTACCATAATTTTCAGATATACATTAAATGAGATGTAGAATCATATGGTAAAGAAAAATTAATTTTTCAGTGATGTGAAAAATCGGACTGGTAAAAGTGGCCTAGATCGAAAAATAGTATCTGATTCATCCAAAAATATTTAGGAAGCCTAATGAATATATTTTAAGAATTTTAAAAGTATTTTTGAAAAGATTTGAATTCAAGAAGTAGGAGAAAAATAATAATTTCAATTTAAATAGTAACCGACCAACCGTAGATTTGATCGGGGCTTTAAAATATCAAATAAAGTTTAAAAATTGCCAAAAATTTTAGATATGCCTAAAATAATGTGTAAATTATTTTGGTTGTAAAAAGTAAAATTTTCTGTAAAATCAGTATTTTTGAATCGGATCAATTTAATCGAATCGGACCAAAAAACGAACTCCGATTGGACTGAAATTTTGTGTACAACCTATTTTTTATGTGATAAAGATGATGGAATCAACTTTGGAGTGATTTGAAATTGAAAAATGGGAGAAATTAATTAAGAATGCTTATTAGGTAGTTAATGGGCTTTGGTTAATTAATTCAAACCCATTAACCCAAGCCCAAGCCCTTTGAGAGTGCTATAAAAGGTAGAATTGTACAGTGAATTTCGTAGCTTCTCTTTTGTTCCAGCAGCTTCCTCCTCCATTGTTGGCCAAAAGCTTCATTTCACTTCTCTTTCAAAATTTCTTCCTCTTTTCTTCACTTTTTTCCTTTGATCCAAATACAAGAAATGTTCTATAGCTCCTCTAGTTGCTGGATCTGATCTCAAATCAAGGATTATAGGGAGATAAGCAAGAGAAAATAAGTCGAAAAAGCTTGAAGGTCAAAATGAGGTAAGAGAAATCGTTAGTTTTAATTTTATTCTAAGGTACCTACTACTAGTTTTGAATGTCTAGAGTCCATTTTTAAAGTTTATTTGAGCTAAAAATGTTGTTATCTTAGTGATTTTAAGGGTGAAGATTTTGGCCATGTGAAGAGTTAAATGGTGATGGATGTTTTGCTAAGGCTTAAGGCATGAAAAGGAAGCCCAGCAAGGTTAAACATGAAAAAAATGGTTAGTGACTATCAAATCTTATTATTTTCCTATAAACTTTATAGTTTTCCTTTAGGATTTATAAGAAAGAATTTAATAAAAATATGTATAATTGAAATTGGTATTAGAAAAGTGTAATTGAACTTTGATTAAGCATAGTAGGAAGCTTAAATAAATTTAAAAGAATTTTTAAAGTATAATTATTGTGTTGTCCAAATTTCATGTTTAAAGGAAATAATGTGTATAAGTATTTTAATGAAATTAAGCCATAGAATAATGATAAATATGAAATATATTATCCATAAATTTTTAAAGAATTTATAAATTTTATTAAAATATTTTTGGACTAATTAATTAGTTATGTATTAGTGAAAAATAGTGAATTTTTGTGAAATAATGCATGAAATGAGTAAATAACATTTTTATACATTTATATAGAATTTATGAAATTTATTTAAATATTTTTGAAGAAAGATTTAAATATGTACAAAATAAAGTATTGAATTATTGAGTTATAAATTGTAATTAAAGTAAAAAATAATGAACTATATTGATATTGTAACACCCTTATCCCTCCTACACTGTACCGGTGTACCGAAGACCGAAAATTTTTTTTTCCAACTTAATCTTTACATTTCAAACCATATTAGCATTTACTTAAACAATTGAATCCACTTTGCTGAAGACCTATAACTGTCCAATTTAGTATGCATTTAATAAAAATTATAGAATATAACGGCCGTACATAGTACTAGCCTCCTGAAATGCTGACAAACCACGCAGCCTCTCAGAGGCACAATAATCAATAATACAATCCATATCCATTCACTGTCATCCATTCCATTTCATTCACAACCTAAATACAGTTTACTAAAATAACTTCAGTTTTACATTACATATCCAAGTAAAGTTTGTACATATATATATATATATATATATATATACATTCCAAAATTTATACAACTAGAGCATCCTAAAAGAAGTCTTTTAAAGTGTATTCTTGCTCCTGCTCCGGCTTATTTATGTGCAGTAAAAACTACACGCTGAGCACTCAACATGCTCAGTGGTGACTAATAATCGATACACAGAATCAGATAATAGAATAAAATTACCCACTATCACATCGGGAGCATCCTCCTCTTCACGAGCTCTAACAACATAGGTCTGTCCCCCTGACCGCCTCTGTCCCTGAGATGACTGGCCAACTGGTCTGGAGGATGGAGGTCTAGGAGCAACTCCCCTACCACGCCCACTCGGTGCAGAAGATCCAGTACCAGAAGCTGGTGAAGCTACTGAAGCAGTCTGTACCAGAGGACAATCTCTAATCTGATGGTCGCTGGACCCACATTTAAAATAGGCTCCGGTCAGAAATCTGTACTCTCCAGGGTGTGTCCTGCCACAATGCTCACACTGTACCGCAACCCTATTATCTCTGCCTAAGGGTGCACTAGACGCTGAAGTGGCAGTAGACTTGTCACGGGAGGCATTACCTTGTCCTCTACCTGCCGGTGGGTGGCCCAGAGGTGCCTATTGACCCTTTTGTGTTTTACTCTGCCCAGACTTTCCACTGCTCTGTCCCTGTTTTCTCTTCTGCTGAAATCGGGACTGCCTCTCTACTTGTTCAGCCTGAGTAGTTTCTAACTTGAGAGCTGCATCAATCATAGCCCGCAGATTAGGGTAATGTTGGGCTCCAATAATCTATCTCAGCTCTGTGTGTAATCCTCTCTCAAAACGCTGGCATAATCTTTCTTCTATAGCCAGACCCTCATCTAGATAAGCGCTCAAACTCTCGGTCATACTCAGCCACTGTACGATTCTCCTGTCTCAGTCTCCAGAAGGCGTCCTGCATAGAAATCTTGTACTCAACCCCAATATACTTCTTTTCAAACTGATCGATAAAGAACTCCCAATTCAATTGATCTATAGGTGTGTGTCGCCTGACTGAGTCCCACCATATAAAAGCTGGACCCTGCAGCAAAGCAGTGATTTCCTCAAACTTCTCCTCCAACGGGTTGTGGGTAATCTCAAATAATCTCTTGATCTTGAATAACCATGCATCTGTAGCTGCTGGCGTCAAGGGATCCTGACCTGAAAAATCCTCAGCTCCTAATCTCTTCAACTGCACCAATATAGGCTTCCTCTTAGGTGGAGCAGGCGGCTGAACCTTAATCACTAGTGGCGGTGCCCGAGCGTGTGTAGCCTGATGTCGCTGCTGGATGTATTCAGACATCAGATTGAGAAAATCCAGCTGAGGAGGAGGAGAAGGAGGCGCTATCAGTAGAGGTACCTGCTGTTGTGGAGCCTTCTGTTGCCCCATATTACTTGACGCCTCGCTCCTATTATCTCCAGCCTCACGGCTCGACTCACCAGACATCCTTTCACTATAAAACAAAATGGAGCAAGAATACATTAATTCCAAATCATATTCTCAAAATAACAATTGGCATGTATATAAATAATTTAAATCAAACATTGCACCACTCCGATCTTAGAACCGTATAAACCATTGTTCTGATACCACAAAATGTAACACCCTTATCTCTCCTACATTGTACCGGTGTACCGAAGACTGGAAATTTTTTTTCCAACTTAATCTTTACATTTCAAACCTTATTAGCATTTACTTAAACAATTGAACCCACTCTTCTGAAGACCTATACCTATCCAATTTACTATGCATTTAATAAAAAATTTGCAATATAACGGTCGTACATAGTACTAGCCCCCTGAAACGTAAACAAACCACACAGCCTCTCAGAGGCACAGCAATCAATAATACAATCCATATCTATTCACTGTCATCCATTCCATTTCATTCACAACCCAAATACAGCTTACTAAAATAACTTCAGTTTTACATTACATATCCAAGTAAAGTTTGTACATATATATATACATGCCAAAATTTATACAACTAGAGCATCCAAAAAGAAGTCTTTTAAAGTGTATTCCTGCTCCTGCTCCAGCTTATCTGCGCCTAGTAAAAACTACACGCTGAGCACTCAACATGCTCAGTGGTGACTAATAATCGATACACTTCCTAATATTAACATCATTATTCTTAAACCATACCTTATACACAAACACTTATAAAATCATTAAATTACTTATTAAAATACCAATTATAATTTTTCTATATTATTGTTCTTTAAACTAACAATTGAAATACTTTATGTTTGTATACACTTAAGTTGTCATTTATAAGCAAAATTACATTTTAGTCCCTATTGACAATAAAATTCATTTTCTCAAAAATTTAACTATTATCTGACTATTTTATCTTTATTTAAGCAATTTTTTACTTAATTCACTTGCTTTTTACACTTTTGGAAAAATTTACCATTTTGCCCCTAAACTTTCTTTTTCTTTCATTTTGATCATTTTTCACTTTCTTTTCTTTCTTTTCATTGTCTTTTCACTTATTTATCAATTTATTTCCATTATTCCCCTAGTACAGACCCCGCAAAAAATCTCAGATCGGATACTCGGAACATGGACCCCACGGGCCCCACTAAAAAGTGAAATGATTTCCAAGGAACCATTCTCAGAACACTGCACTTTTCACTTTCACTTTAACACTTAAGCTATGGAGATCAATGATCCAACCCATAACAAAGCAAGTCGCCATGATTTGCACTGCGGTAAAGGGTGTTCCTATGGCTAGCCAACTATATCCAGAACTAGTTTTTACTGCCAGACTAATTTTTAGGGTACAGTAATAATTACTTTATAAATCCTTTTAATTTTTGAAAAATTTATTGGTTGACTTTTTTATTCTTTTTCATTGACTATAATTTAATCTCATAAAAACCTTTTTCAATAATTTAACCAATAATTTAATTATTTTCAATATACATATTCACATTAAAATTTCAATAAATTTCTAATAATTTCAATAAATTCAAATAAATTTTATTTATGTATTATTTATTATTTATTATTATTTTTCATTAAAATAATCAATTAATTCACTATAATTCACAAATTTTACTATATACATACACTATACATAATCTTAAAAATTTCCAAATAAATTCCAAATATTCTTTAAAAATTCATAGACATTAATTATCAAGTCTACTATTATTTTAAGCTAATATATATTATTTCTATGCAGTTTTCTTACCATTTTTCCTTACAAATAAATTTAGCCACTACTAATCTTCTTCCTAAAAATTTTATTTCTTTCATTTTCACTTTTCATTCATCTTTTCTCTAGCTTAATTATAATTACCCTAATATAATTGCATCAATTAAACACTTTAATGATTTTTACCCTAATTACATAATTGAGAAAAATTCATAAACATAGAAAATGTAAAGATTAATTAGACACTTACAATTTTTCCTTGAATCAGGAAGCTCAAGCCTCCTTTTTCTTGCCTTTATTCCTTGAAAAACTTTCCTCTACTTGCTCACCTACATAGGGTCGGCCATTCAAGCTTAGTTTTCTTTAATTTTTTGTTCTCAATTGCAAAATTCAAGCTCATAATCAACATCTACACCTCAAAATCTATGGAAAAACACTAAATAATCAAATTAAAACACTAAAATTCTCAAGATCCAACTTACCCCTTTTTTCTTTCTTTACTTGTTTTCTCCACTTTCTTTGTCCAAATCAATCAAGTGAAGCTATTTTAGTGGTCTAGAGGGATGGAACTACAACTTCTAAGTTGAGATTTATAAGAGATCTTGAGTGATGAGGAAGCAAAAAAGAGAGAGAGAAGCGAGAGGGGGTGTATTCGGCCTAGAGAGGGACGAAGAAGACACAGCAAATTTTTGGAGTTTTCTCCAAAAATTAGGCTTTTATATGCCTCTCTAATGGACCAAAAATTGGGCCAATTCAATGGGCTTAGCCCATTTTTCTCTTAAGGCCCATTTAGGCCTTTTTAAAGCCCAATCAATTTTCTCTCTCTTTCAGCCACGAAATTACTCCAAAAATGATTCCATCACTCTTATTACATCAAAAATAACTAGCACGCAAATTTTTGGCTCAATTGGAGTTCGTTATCGGTCCGATTCAAACTTATCGATCTGATTTGACAACTGCCAGTGTCATCGAAAAATTTCATTCTCATCACTAAAATATTCTACATAAAAAATCATGTACACATGCAAAATCTAGTAATATTCGGAGTTCGTTTACTATTTTTAATTATTTACGCAAAATCAAGTCACATTCCCTAGCAGAGAAATTGACTCGCTATATTTTTTGTAATTTTGACCTTTGGAGGTCCATTTAACCTCAATTTCACTTCAAATTTCAACCCCGAACTCACCATGACCAATACTTTTTGATAGTCCAATAAAATATTTTTGGCTTTCGAGTGTCCTTTCGGGCCTGGAAAGTACTATTCTCCCTCGAAAAATATTATTCACGGCTGATCCAGTATTGAGGCCATTACATTTTACCCCTACTAAAAGAAATTTCGTCCTCGAAATTTACCTAAACTGAAGAGTAGAGGATATCGTTGTCTCATCATTGCTTCGAGTTCCCATGTTGCTTCTTCAACATTATGGTGATGCCACATAACTTTCACCAAAGGAATCTGTTTGTTCCGAAGCTGTCGGACTTCCCTAGCAAAATCTTTACTGGTTTTTCTTCATAACTCATTTCAGTCTGAACTTGTATCTCTTCAGGTGTTATCACATGACTCGGATCAGACCTATATCTGCAGAGCATAGACACATGAAAGATGTCATGTATCTTCTCCAAAGCAGCAGATAATTTCAATCTATAGGCCACGGGACCCACTCGCTGAAGTACCTCATATGGACCAATAAATCTAGGGCTTAACTTGCCCTTCTTTCCAAATCTCAGAGCCTTCTTCCATAGAGATACCTTCGAAAATACCTTATCGCCAACCTGAAACTCGATATCTTTCCTTTTTAGATCTGCATATGACTTCTGATGATCCATTGCTTCTTTCAATCTGCTTTTAATGATCTGGACCTTCTCTTCAGAGTTACGAATTAAGTTCGAACCCAAAAGCTTCCTCTCACTCAGTTCAGTCCAACACAAAAGAGTCCTGCATTTCCTACTATACAATGCTTCAAATGGAGCCATTTTCAAAATAGATTGATAGCTGTTATTGTAGGCAAACTCAACTAATGGCAAATGTTTTTCCCAATTAGTGTTAAACTCAAGGACACAACATCGAAGCATATCCTCTAATGTCTGAATCACTCGCTCGGATTATCCATCAGTCTGAGGGTGAAAAGCTGTGCTGAGGCGAAGTCTAGTACTCAGAGCATCTTAAAAACTCTTCCAGAAGTGAGAAGTAAATCTGGGATCCCTATCCAACATAATAGATGTAGGTACTCCATGCAATCTAACCACCTCCTTTAGGTAAAGTTCTGCCAGTCTGGTCAAAGAAAAATCCATCCGAGCTGGCAAGAAATGAGCTAATTTGGTAAGGCGATCAACAATTACCCAAATGGCATCATGCTTCCACTGAGTCATAGGTAGCCAGTCACAAAGTCTATGGTCACCTGATCCCATTTCCACTCTGGAATAATAAGTGGTTGAAATAGTCCAGAAGGAACCTGATGTTCTGCTTTTACCAGCTGACATGTCAGACATTTACTCATGTCACATCACGTTTCATGCCTGGCCACCAATAATAGACTTTCAAATCCTGGTACATTTTGTTACTTCCAGGATACATAGCACTATGATGTGCTTCTGTCAGAATCTCTCTCTTCAAACCTTCCTGAGCTGGAACACAAAGTCTTCATTTGAAACAGAGGCTTTCTTCACTAGACAATGAGTAATCATTTTTATTGCTATGTTGAAACTTGTTTACAATAGCCATTAATTATCATCTTCTTTTTGAGCCGCTTTCACTTTATACACAAAGTCTGGTTTAACTCGAAGTTCGGCTACTATAGCTCCATCTGTCGCCAAGCTTAAGCTGGTGTTCATTGCTCGAAGAGCTGCAAAGATCACTATTAATCATTTACATTTATCAATGTCTTGTACAAGTTTATTCAAAAGCACTAACATTACCTGACATAAACTTTCTGCTGAGCGCATCAGCCAGTACATTTGCTTTTCCTGAATGGTAGTCGATATAGCAATTGTAGTCTTTAATCAACTCCAACCAGTGCCTTTGTCTAAGATTAAGCTCCTTCTGGGTAAGCAAATACTTTAAACTCTTGTGATCTGAGTAAATGTAGCATTTCTCTCCATACAAATAATGCCTTCAAATCTTTAATGCAAACACAATGGCTGCTAACTCTAAGTCATGAGTAAGATAGTTTCTCTCACGAGTCTTGAGTTGCCGGGAGGCATAAGCTATCACTTTGCCTTCCTGCATCAGAACGCAGCCTAACCCATTCTTGGAAGCATCACTGTAAATCACAAAATCCTTGCTTGACTCAGGTTGTGTAAGGATAAGAGCTTCTGTCAACATCGTCTTTAGCTTCTCAAAACATTCCTGAAACTTGTCAGTCCACACAAACCTAGCATTTTTCTATAGCAGTCGTGTCATAGGAACTGCAATGGTGGAGAAGCCCTTGATAAATCTCTTATAATACCCAGCCAAACCCAAAAAACTTCAGACTTCAGTCACATTCTTCGGTGGCTTTCACTGAAGGATTGCCTCAATCTTTGAAGGATCTACTTTAATGCCCTCTGCAGAAATGACATGTCCCAAAAAGGATACTTCATTCAGCCAAAAATCACATTTGCTAAATTTGACGTACAATTGTTTTTCTCTCAATATCTGCAATATAATCCTTAGATGTCTGTCATGCTCTTCCAGTGTTTTAGAATACACCAATATATCATCGATGAAAACCACCACAAACTAATCTAAGTAAGGGTGGAAAACTCTGTTCATTACATCCATGAAGGCTGCTGGTGCATTTGTAAGCCCAAATGGCATGACCAAAAACTCATAGCGACCATACCTTGTACGAAAAGCTGTCTTGGGCACATCAGCCTCTTTTACCCCCACTTGATAGTAACCCGACCTCAGATCTATCTTGGAGAAGACGCCTGCTCCCTTAAGCTGATCAAACAGGTCTTCGATGCGAGGGAGGGGATACTTGTTCTTGATCATCACTTTATTCAATTGTTTTTAGTCTATGCACAGTCGAAGAGTCCCATCCTTTTTCTTGACAAATAGGATAAGTGCTCCCCAAGGAGAACTACTAGGTCTAATAAACCCCTTATCGAGCAACTCTTGAAGCTGAATCTTTAATTCTTTCAATTCTGCAGGTGCTATTCGGTACAGAGCAATAGAGATAGGAGCAGTGCCAGGAGTGACCTCAATGGAAAATTTCACCTCTCTGTCAGATGGTAAGCCTGGAGCTCATCTGGAAACACATCCTGGAAATCCCTAACAGTGGGTACATCTGACACATTTAAACTATCTTTCTTCGCTTTCACTGTATAACACATACATGCTTTGCATCCTTTTCTGATCAATCTTTTTGCTGCAGTAGCTGATATCACGTTAGACAAAAAATCAGATCTCACACCCACCACTGTGATATAATCACCATTCTAAAGCTGTAGGGTAACCCTCTTCTTTCTGCAGTCAATGGTCGCTTGATGGGTGGACAAACAATCCATACCCAAAATCAAATCAAACTCGCGAAAAGGCATTTCAATAAGATTTGCCAGGAATACATATCCCTGGACACTAATAGGACAATCTCTATATATCTTATTTACTACCACACTATGTCCCAGATATTTACTCATTAAGATGTCCTGGTCCAAGTAGGCCTCTTTCATCCCTTTACCCCGTGCCAGTTCTGTGCTAATATAGGAATGTGTGGAACTAGGATCTATCAATGCATACACAGAATTAGATAACAGAATAAACTTACCCACTATCACATCGAAAGCATCCTCCTCTTCACGAGCTCTAACAGGATAGGTCTGTCCCCCTGACCGCCTCTATCCCTGAGACAACTGACCAACTAGTCTGGAGGCTAGAGGTCTAGGAGCAACTCCCCTAACGTGCCCATGCGGTGCAGAAGATCCAGTACCAGAAGCTGGTGAAGCTACTAAAGCAGTTTGTAACAGAGGACAATCTCTAATCTGATGGTCACTGGACCCACATTTAAAATAAGCTCCGGTCAGAAATCTGCACTCTCCAGGGTGTGTCCTGGCATAATGCTCACACTGTACTGTTGACCTGTTATCTCTGCCTCGAGGTGCACTAGATGCTGAAGTGGTAGTAGACTTGCCACGGGAGGTTCTACCATGTCCTCTACCTGCCGGTGGGAGGCCCAGAGGTGCCTACTGACCCTTTTACTTTTTACTCTGCTCGAACTTCGCACTGCTCTGTCCCTATTTTCTCTTCTGTTGAAATCGAGACTGCCTCTCTACTTGTTCAACCTGAGTAGTTTCTAACTTGAGAGCTGCATCAATCATAGCCCGCATATTAGGGTAATGCTGGGCTCCAATAATCTGTCTCAACTCTGTGTGTAATCCTCTCTCAAAACGCTGGCATAATCTTTCTTCTGTAGCTAGACCCTTATCCAGATAAGTGCTCAAACTCTCGGTCATACTCAGCCACTATACGATTCTCCTATCTCAATCTCCAGAAGGTGTCCTGCATAGAAATCTTGTACTCAGCCCCAATATACTTCTTCTCAAATTGATCGATAAAGAACTCCCAATTCAACTGATTTGTAGGTGTGTGTCGCCCGACTGAGTCCTACCATATAAAAGCTGGATCCTACAGCAAAGCAGTGATTCCCTCGAACTTCTCCTCCAATGGGTTGTGGGTAATCTCAAATAATCTCTTGATCTTGAATAACCATGCCTCTGTAGCTGCTGGCATCAAGGGATCTTGACCTGAAAAATCCTCAGCTCCTAATCTCTTCAACCGGTCCAATATAGGCTTCCTCCTAAGTGGAGCAGGCGGCTGAATCTGAATCACATGTGGCGATGCCTGAGCCTGTGCAGCCTGAAGTCGCTGTTGGATATAATCAGACATCAGATTGAAAAAATCCAGCTAAGGAGGAGGAGGAGGAGGAGGCGCTACTAGTGGAGGTACCTGTTGTTGTAGAACCTCCTGTTGCCCCATATTACTTAAGGCCTCGCTCCTATTATCTCCAGCCTCACGGCTCGGCTCACCAGACATCCTTTCACTATAAAACAGAATAGAGCAAGAATACATTAATTCCAAATCAAATTCTCAAAATAACAATTGGCATATATATAAATAATTTAAATCAAACATTGCACCCACTCCGATCTTAGAACCGTCTAAACCATTGCTCTGATACCACAAAATGTAACACCCTTATCTCTCCTACACTGTACCGGTGTACCGAAGACTGGAAAATTTTTTTTTCCAACTTAATCTTTACATTTCAAACCTTATTAGCATTTACTTAAACAATTGAACCCACTATACTGAAGACCTATAATTGTCCAATTTACTATGCATTTAATAAAAAATTTGCAATATAACGGCCGTACATAGTACTAGCCCTCTGAAACGTAAACAAACCACATAGCCTCTCAGAGGCACAACAATCAATAATACAATCCATATCTATTCACTGTCATCCATTTTATTTCATTCACAACTCAAATACAGTTTACTAAAATAACTTTAGTTTTACATTATATATCCAAGTAAAGTTTGTACATATATATATATATATATACATGCCAAAATTTATACAACTAGAGCATCCTAAAAGAAGCCTTTTAAAGTGTATTCCTGCTCCTGCTCCAGCTTATCTGCGCGCAGTAAAAACTATACGCTAAGCACTCAACATGCTCAGTGGTAACTAATAATCGATACACTTCCTAATATTAACATCATTATTCTTAAACCATACCTTATACACAAACACTTATAAAATCATTAAATTACTTATTAAAATACCAATTATAATTTTTATATATTATTGTTCTTTAAACTAACAATTGAAACACTTTACGTTTCTATACACTTAAGTTGTCATTTATAAGCAAAATTACATTTTAGTCCTTATTGACAATAAATTTTATTTTCTCAATAATTTAATTATTATCTGACTATTTTATCTTTATTTAAGCAATTTTTCACTTAATTCACTTGCTTTTTACACTTTTGGAAAAAAATTGCCATTTTGCCCATAAACTTTCTTTTTCTTTCATTTTGATCCTTCTTCACTTTCTTTTCTTTCTTTTCATTGTCTTTTCACTTATTTATCAATTTATTTCCATTATGCCCATTTTTCTCTTAAGGCCCATTTAGGCCTTTTTAAAGTCCAATCAATTTTCTCTCTCTTTCAGCCATCAAATCACTCCAAAAATGATTCCATCACTCTTATTACATCAAAAATAGCTAGCATGCAAATTTTTGGCTCAATCGGAGTTCGTTATCGATCTGATCCGATAACTGCCGGTGTCACCGAAAAATTTCATTCTCATCACTAAAATATTCTACATAAAAATTCATGTACACATGCAAAATCTGGCAATATTCGAAGTTCGTTTACTATTTTTAATTATTTACGCAAAATCAAGTTATCTTTCCTAGCAGGAAAATTGACTCGCTACTTTTTTCGTAATTTTGACATTTGGAGGTCCATTTGACCTCAATTTCACTTCAAATTTCAACTCCAAACTCACAATGACCAATACTTGCCGATAGTCCAATAAAATATTTTTGACTTTCGGGTGTCCTTACGGGCCCGAAAAGAACTATTTACCCTCGGAAAGTATTGTTCACGGCTGATCCGGTATTGAGACCATTATATTTTTTCCCTACTAAAAGAAATTTCGTCCTTGAAATTTACCTGAACTGAAGAGTAGAGGATATCGTTGTCTTATTATTGCTTCAGGTTCCCATGTTGCTTCTTCAATATTATGGTGATGCCACAGAACTTTTACCAAAGGAATATATTTGTTTTGAACCTGTCGAACTTTCCTAGCCAAAATCTTTACTGATTTCTCTTTATAACTCATGTCAGTCTGAACTTGTATCTCTTCAAGTGTTATCACATGAATCGGATCAGACCTATATCACCCTCGAAAAATATTGTTCACGGCTGACCTGATGTTGAGGCCATTACAAATATAATTCATAAATTGTCCAAAATTAATGAAATAAGTGACTAGCTAATTTATTATAATAAAAAGAACATAAAAAGTATAATGTATAAAATGACCAAAATGAATTATTAAGAAATAATTTGTAAATTGATAATATAATGGTGAATTATTATAAAATAATTCACGAATCATATAAAAATATCGCATATTCCGAACGATCGTAATTTCGTACAGAAAAAGTATGAAAATTATTAAAAGTTAAAAATAAAATAAAATGTAAAGTCAAAATATTGAATTATTAAGAAATAATTCAGAAATTTGCCAAGAAATGTAATTGTCTTAAAAATTGTATTTAATGAGTAAAAATGAAAAGAAAATATTTTACAAGGATAAAATGATAATTTAACGATTGAACAATCCAAAAATATGCTTTTATAAATATAAAGGACTAAAACGTAATTTTACATGAAAAAAGTCAAAATAAGGACCAATTGGTATATTGTATACCAATTATTACTTTGAAAATGAAAATTGGTAAAATAAAGCTAAAATTGTAATTAAAAAATCCAAAAGTAACAATACAGTAATGATTCAAAAAATTATAGATTAAATGTGAAATATTGTACAAAGAGTTCAGCTAAAGACCGAACAGAACTTTTGTAAGTTAAAAGTCAACTAAAAAGTAAAAATAATCAAGTTGTGACAAATTTGTAATAAAGAATGTAAAAATGACCTTTTTGTAATAAAATGAAACAACAAAGGCTTAATTGCAAAGTTGCCAATGTAATGATATTATGCGGCATTAAATGTTAAAAGTATTAATAATTATATTTTGAAAAATAATTAAAAAGTTAAAGTGAAAATAAACGAACTAATATCAAAGCCATAATTTAAGGATAAAAAGAATAATTCTGTAATTAAGTGAAAAATCGAGAATTAAACTGAAGTTTGCCATAATAGTGGCAATAAATAGAGTAAAATGCCAAATCAAATAATAATTGTATCAGACTGACTAAATAAGAAATTCTGCTTAAAAAGTTAAAATTAAGCACAATTAACAAGTTATGCGCCAAAAGTTAAGTAAAAGTAAAAATAAGAATAGTAATGTCAAAATTTATAATTGAAATTACACAAAAAAAGGTATTTTTGGTAATAAATTGAAAAGTTTAAGACCAAAGTAATAAGTTACTAAAATTCTTGAAATGTTTTGAAAATATTGTTAATAATGTTAAAAGAACTTTTAATAAGTCCAAAATAATTTTTGGCGTAATTAATATAATTATGATATTTTGGAAAAATTTTTCGATTAATAGTCACCACTGAGCATAATTAGTGCTCAACACGTAGTGTTTACTGCTTGTAGATTTGAAAATGTTGCGGGAGCATGGTACACAGTGAAGCAGAGATTGAAGAGGAATAGTCGGTGATAATTATTTTAGTATTTTTTGGCATGTATATATTTAGATAGCAGAATTAAAGAATTGGATTGTATTTGAACTACCGTTTGATGGAATAATTAATATTATTATTTTGCAATTATGTGTTTGCCAGTAAATGATTTAGAATTGATATGTTCGATCTATGAGTAAATATTTGGATGTGATTATGTTTACTGTTATAGACTGTTATACCTCTGAGAGGCTATGGTTTGTCTGATTTTTCAGGAGGCTAGTAAGTTTCCAGTTGTTATGCTGCCGAATTTTTGATAAAATGAATAGTATTTCAAACAGTTATAAGTTGATAAGTTAAATGTATAAATTTGAATAGTGTATAAGTATTGGTAGTCAATGGATTAATTTTGGCTAAAAAAAAATTTATGGCTTACCGCTTAGTTCTGTATCGAAAAAGCAGATAAGGGTGTTACAACGCAACAATGCTTTGCAAATGATGGTGGCTCCAATCAACCAACACAACCGGTTAGTGGCCATGATATTGATATTTTTTCTCAATCCAATTATTGTGAGTTTATTGGTGATGAAGTACGAAATGTGGATCAAAGTGAACAACGACGATCGGTTAGCCACCAAGGAGTAGCTTGTCCTAGTCGGCTAAGGCAATTAGTAAGTCATCGTGATGGTGACTTGCTTGTAAGAGATGTAGATTACAGCTCAGGTCAAGGTCATTTACACCGATCATATAACCATGTTCCTGATGCTAGGATGAGTCAGCCAAGGAGGTCAGTTACACAGTAGCTTGATGTTTGTATGAATCAACCAAGCAGATCAATGAGCGAGTTCCCTGATGCAGTGATTAGTCAACCTAGATGGTCATTCGGTCGAAGGGTTGGTGATTTTTTTAGCAAATCCATATTTGGTAGAAAATCACGAGGTCAAATTGTAGAACAGAACTATCAACGACAATCAGTTGGTCCTAGTCAGAGCAGACAATCAGTAAGAAGACAAGATGGTCCAGATATCAAAAATGAAATATCAATTGATTTGGCAGGCGACGACTATTATCACGACAATCCAGTTAATAATATTATGTCTCACCTAATAATGATGATGAGGCTGTTACAGCAAACCTCAGTGCCAAAAGTGATGACTCTGATTTCGATGCTGGTAATGAATCTTCGGATACGCAATATGTCAGTCCGCAAGCATTAGTTCAAGTTAGCGGAGAGGCAAACAATGCTAGCTTTAACTTTTCGTCGGAGCACTATACAGCTATTAATTTTAATGCAGCACAACTTGAATTGGATCATGGTGGACAATTTGGTACGTGGGATGGTACATCAGAGTTATCAAAAGGTTTGGTATTCAACAACAAAGATGAGGTGAAGTCTTGCGTCAAAAGATACTCAATCTCGTGAAATGTCGATTTTAGAGTCGTTGAAGCTAAAAAAAAATTATGGGTTGTTAAGTGTGCGAATGCTGATATTGGATGCAAATGGAGGTTACGAGCAGCGACAACAGACAGATGTCCATTTTGGACAATAAAAAGTATGAGGGCCCACATTCTTGCCTTTTAACTGGTAACTTCTCAAAAGATCACAGGCAATTAGGATCACAAATTATTTGCAATAACATCATAGGGATGATAAGTAAAAATCCAAGCCTTCCTATTGATGTGGTTATTACTGCTATCAAGAAACAATTTCATTATGAGGTTTCGTACTACAAGGCTTGGTATGTGAAGACGTGTGCACTTGAGGCTATATTTGGAAATTATGTTGAATCATTTGAGAAATTACCAGGTTTTTTATATGCCTTACAATTTTACAATCCTGGATCAGTTTATGAGTTTGTACTTGAAGACACCCATATTCCTTATTTGAAGCAATTTAAAAGGGTTTTTTTGGAGCTTTAAACCTGCAATTGACGGTTTGAACCTCTACAATCCTATTCTGTTGATCGATGAAACATTTTTGACTGGAAAATTTTAGTAGACACTGTAGCAGTAAGCTCTATTGATGGGAACAACATGTTATTTCCGATTGCATTTGCCGTTGTTGAGCCTAAGAATAAGTCCAGTTGGGCTTGGTTTATAAATTTAATTCGAAAATATGTCACCCAACATGTTGGTATAACTGCTATATTAGATCGACATGCTGGAATCATGGCAGTGTTCCGTGATAAACGGAGTGGTTGGAAGGAACCTCTTGCATTTTACAGGATATGTCTATGTTACTTTGTAAGCAATTACAACACACATTATAGAAAGCCCACAATTAAAAATTTGCTCTACAAAGCTGGTACGTATTATTTATTATAATACGTTATTTGTTACTCATTGGTTTATATAGTTCGATACAGTGATTTTTTTGTAATTGTGAATTAACTCCATTGTCAGGTAATAACTATGAGAAGTATAAATTCAACAAGCAAATGGATGAGATAAAACAGCTGGATGAGGACTCATACAACTGGGCAATGAGGGTACCTTTGGAGCGATAGACTTTAGTAGAAGATGGGGGTTATCGATATGGACATACCACAACAAATATAGCTGAGAGTGTCAATAGTGCCTTGAAAGGTGTACATATGATGCCCATCACTGCTATAGTCGAACACATTTTTGATCGACTAGTAAAATTTCATGACCAAAAAAGGGGTTTGTACATGACGAAAATGGGTCAAGGAATGAATTTCACTCCGAAATGTGTTGAAGTTATGAACAAGCGCGCTTTTAAGGAACGAGAACATACGGTGGTTGATTATGACAGTCGGTATAAATTATTTCGGGTCATAGCTGGGCGAACACATGCGGATAATACAGAAATTGACACTTATATATTGAGCCTTGACAAGCGTGAACGTGAGTGTGGTAAATTTCAAGGTACAAAAATACCATGTTCTCACGCAGTTGCAACATGCATGCATAAACATATTGATATGTACATATTTGTTGATTCGTGTTATAGCATTATCGAGGTCCTAAAATGCTATGAAGGAAGATTCTATCCTATGGGTCACAGCTTGACCTGAATATTATGGTCCAAAAATTATACCTGATATGGCTTTACAGAGAAAGAAGGGCCGACCTAAAACAATAAGAATTAGGAATGAGATGGATCGAAGAGAATCTCAACACATTGCACATTACAGCATTTGCGGTAATACGGGACACAATAAAAAGACATGCCCTAATTGAGCTGGATCATTAAATAAAGGCATTAGAAGTTATAATTATTAAATGAGTACTTTCGTTATTATACGTACCTCGTATCGAGTAAAAGTAATTTAATTGATATAAATATCAAATTAGTACTTATGAAATGAAATGGTTTGTTTATTTATAATAAAAGTTCATAATTCATACAATACCATACTAGAAAACTATAAAAAATTACTATAAGGGTCTTCCGCAGTAGGATCAGGCTGTGAATTATCGAAATCGCTGCCAAATACCGGTTGATCAGAAAAAACTTGACTTTCCATGACATTAGGATTGGCCAAGAGTTGGTCCAAAAATTCATCCCGCCCAACATTAGTTTCCATTCCTTCATGTATATTGTACGACTGAAGTACATCTGCATATCCTGTAGGATCTTGTTCAGATACACGAACATTTAAATCAACATTAAATCTTGAAGGTCCTGCTTCTGTATCATAAAATGAATGTTGACTATAGTCATGCATACCAAATGAAATGGAACTCCCCTGATAATCATATGGCCATGACATGGGCTGAGGGACCTGGCTGACCCCTAATGGAGGCGAAATTGAGGGCACCGGCCTCCATCTTTCTGCCACACCTCTTATGCTCCTTCTTGATTGTCGAAAATCTATAAATGTACAGACATAGGACAAATTTGTATTGGATCTGGTACAGGCTGACGTGGATAATCATGAGTTGTTCTCTGAAAAGCTCCAACTACTCCTAAAATCACTCTTGATGTCAATCGAAAATCACCACTCTGCATTGACGATGATGCCATGTCACTATGATAAAGATGTTCAGTTCCATCAGCCTACATACAATAAAAAAATATTATCAATATATAATCATTTAGTCTAAATAATCATAAAATTAGTTAAAAATTCAATTGGCCTCACATACTGCTGCTCCATAGGACGCTCCTTCAGGGGTTATCCATCGTCTTGTTCTTAGTATGTACCATTGCACGTATTGTGATCTTCTATGCAATAGAGCCTTGAGGATAAAACCACTAATAACCCTTTGCAGTTGATTATTCCATTCGAATATGAAATTAGAAAATTTCATATCCCAATTATGGTCCTGATTTTCTCTCAATTCAATTGAATGTAGGCTATCATTAATTAATGGTGGATCGGGTATGTGTTGATCCATGTCAAATTGACGAAGACAGCGATCAGGATGGTGCCACTCGATGATATTAAAACATATCAAAGGCACAATTGATCTCCAAATTTGTTGTCCATTTGTACAATATGACGGCAAAAGATGTATAACATGCTCATATGGTTCCCAATCAAACTAAATAAATATAAATAATAAATAAAAATGGTTTAATCAATTTAAATACACATTATTTATTATGCTTACATTTTAAAAATATCATATTATTACATGATCTGCAAGCTGAGTGTGTAACTCGATTAGGAATCTATGCACATCTTTTCTATTATTATTGGTTAGATCAATAGGATATCGCCACCTAAAATCAAATAATTCATTGCTTCAACATAATATTAAATGGAATTTAAATATATTATTAAAATATTTAATTAACTTTAATTTTATAATAACAATTAACTATATATAACTACTTTATATATAATTCTTACTACATGCTATTCTTATTTTTTCTTCCTAACAAACAAAATATAAATGTAAAAACATACAATTTTTGAATTAACAATTCTTACTTTATGATTATTTTAAATGTTATTAAATTTAGTTGTGAATATTAATATTTTCTATTATTTTCTATTATCATTATTTTATATCTATGATAAATATTCAATATACATTAAATTATTTTAAATATTCCTATAATCAGTGGCAAGTCAATAAAACTTATAATAAATTAAATCTACATTTCAAAATCAATATAATAAATCAATATATCAACATACTATTTTTCATAATTTTACAATAAATTTGACATTAACACTTTCTAAATAATTAAATAAATACAAATATATATGTATATATAATTTATATTTACATATAAATAATTACAACTAATTTTTACTTACTAAATATTTTACCTTGCTAAGAGTAGAGCACTGCTATAGCAAATGAGAAGAAGCAAAAGAAGAAGGAGAAGGAGAAGGAGAAGGAGAAGGAGAAGAAAACTTGGGAGCACAATAATTCTTTCAAAATAAATGAGAAGATGAAGGCATCACAAGGACCAAATAAATATTGGTTATCATGCAAATTTCACTGTTCAACGTGCATGTTGGGTGGCAGGAGATTGGCTATTCTCGCAGTGGACTGTTGCAGGAAATGACCACCTTGATCCACATGCCACCGTTGCCTCGTGTCATCCACCGTGCCTGCTATTCTAACGGCTTGTCATTGTGGGAATAGGCGTGTCTACCTCATTTTTTCAAATTCTCTCACATACACACCATCTGTCCAAATAAGTTTTTAAAATAACCTATTTTTAAAAAAGTCCCGTTAATAGGTAATTTTGTCTTATATTTCATATTACAGTAGTTTCATGTGTATTGTCTGCTAAATACTTGAAATCCACTTAATTAAGTGGAAGGCAGTAAAAAATTTGGATTTTTATTTTCGCAATACTGTATTGCAGGAATTAAATGCGGACCCTACTATAAGCAGCTTCAATTATCTTGTCGGCTCCATCATCCCATTTTCGCAATAGGTGATTGCAAAAATGGATTGACAAATTTTATTTGTTCAAATAGTAAAAAAATAGTCCAATTTTTTCAATTAAAAATTCAAACAATTCCAAATTTAAAAAATTCTCCGCAGAATCAGACATGTTTTTTTTAAGTTACCGGCACAATGTGTATAAAAATATTCGCTATTTTAAAAAAATTCCCTTCGCGCGCTTCAATTTCTGTCCTAGTAAAAGAGCAAACACTTGCAATTCCATTTCCTCTTCCATCATTCTCTTTCATGGCTTCTATCTCAGAACCCGATCTTCTTTTGAAACTCGAATCCGCTAGTTCCACGCCCATCTTCTCCCTCTTCTCCGATTACCTGACCCCCTTTGCCGATCTTCGAAATCCCAAGAAACCGAAATCACAAAACCAAACACGATCTCTGGCCAAGCAGTTCCTTACCTTCCTTAATCGCTCTATTTCAATCATACCGAAACGCCTCTCCGATCCTTCTAAGTTCCGCACTGAGGACAACAGGGAAACCCCCAAGCTGGCCCTCGAACTCTTAGATACTTACAGACTGTGTTTAGACTGCTTGGATTTGGTAGCTTCTCAGCTCTCCTGTAAGGGCTACACTCTTAATATACAGAGGCTGAGATTAATTTACTGCTTGCAAACCTGGGCATTGTACAAGGAAGGGGAAAATGAGGGGTTCTCGATTTTAGGGAGAATTAGGGTTTTGGATTTGGGAGAGAAGAATAAGAAGAAGAAGAATAAGAGGTATGGAGAGTTTTTGCCAGGTATGGAGGAGAATGTGGACATGGAGTTTGCAAAGTTTGTGGTAGAGGTGGTGGTGGCCATTGTAAAGTGCGTTGCATTAGGGCATAGCAAGGACTGTGGCAATTATAGGAGGGTTCTTGACCTGGTGGAAGAGGTCAGACCATGGTTCAGGTGTGTGGAATTAATACCCCTTCTTATTAATTTTGGTGCATTGAAAATTAATTGAAGTTAATTGACCTCTGCATTTTTATTATTTGCTTTTCCTTTGCCAAACAGAACATTAGTATTTAGCTGATTTTTGGTAATTATTTTATAGATCTTCAGTTATCTCTGAAAATGATTATGGCAGATATTTTATGTTTATGTGTTACTCTTACTGAGATTGCACCCTACACATGTTAATGATATCTCAACCTGGTTAGGATTTTTAGGAGTTTATCAAATAAATAAATGAATGCTTCACCATCTTTCAGTTGGATAGGCTTCACAATAAGTTGGAGTTGGATATTCAGATTACTTATACTATATATCTACATTTGTGTATCTTAGGGTGTTAGACACAAATGCATATGATAAGTTGCATAGGGTGCTTGTGATGTACCTGGGCCAGTGTACTCAGTTTGTGGTTGGAGAGCTGACCAACTTTGATAGAGATACAGTGCATGCTTTCTGTAAGACTTCATTGAATGAATATGCAGAGTCTTCATCGAAAGATCAAATTTACAAGGTAATTTTTGCTAGACCTTTGGACTATTGAATGGTAAAAGATCCTTTTTTCTCTGTAATCAGTGCTTTGCTTGCAGTTTGCCCGCCGGATATGTTCTTCACTCTTGCTTCAGGACAGTAGCGATTCATTTACCATTGGCATATTAAAATGCATCTTGGGTTCCTTGGCCTCTAAGTGCAAGGTAAATGTTTAGGTTTTATCATGGAGATCCTAGACGTAGTTATTGTTTGTGAAAATTTCTTGTAAACTGATTACTTTTTGCAACCATTTTTGGAAAATATATTTCCATTTAATTATGTGTGGGAAATTGCATGAAAACCCAGAAGATAATTATGTTGCATATAGAATCCTCTTCTAGCTGCAGATATCAAATATCAATTTTTTTCTTCGTAAGGGTGGAACTGATCAATTATGAGATCCTGGATATTTATGCCTTCTAAAATCCAGACCTGGATACTTTGTGAATGTGGAGAATGCAGTTTTAAAATTGAAATATTCTTGTTTATAGTAATTTTTCTCATTCACATTGAGCTTCCATCATAGCACTTGCCTTTAAGGCAGTGTTACTTGTGCTATAGGACAAGATCAGTTATGGGTATGCATCGCAGAGTGAACCTGTCTATAATTTTTTTTTTTGACTCTTTGGATTTCTTATCTAAATGTCAAACTTCATACTCTATATCACCAATACCTACTTCTAAACATTCTTATCCTTTGGAATGGCACATGCACTGAAGATTGAAGAATGGAAGCAATTATATTTAAATCATTTTATGATAAGGATACTCTGCTGCCTTGCCCTTCAAGTTTTGGCTGTTGCTGCCACCTTCTTTTTGCTTTCTAAAAATTTATTGGCCTCGGTAAAGATGAGAAGCTGTTCTTTTTTCCATTCAATTACACCTTGGTTCTTGATGTACATAGAACTAAACTTAATATTGTCATCTAACTAACATTTTTGAGGTTTTCCTTAATTTAAAGGGATTGTGCAGAAGATTTCTTGCTTTATATCTTTAGCAGATCTTAGTTAAAATATTTGAAAGAATATTACTGAAACTTCTTGTATTAGACCTTAAGGATATATTCTTATGGAGTCAATCTAGAAGCATGCTAGTGATCTGTTTTGCTTGACAAAATTTTTTAGCAGGTTAAAGAGCAAAATCGGGTGATAGAATTTGTTGAACTTGTTTCTTATTGTGCCAATAAATATCAATCAGCAAGTACAATTCTTTGTAGCAGTGTTGCAGAGCATCTAAATGAATTGGCTATTAATTTCTCTCAGGTATCACGTTCAAATGATTTGCCTATGAACTTGCCATCTTGTGTGCTGATATTTAGATGAAGACACCCATCTGATCTATGTCTTTATTTTAAATTAATGTGTTTGGCAGGCTTTGGAACCAATGGATATGATTCTTAGGCTTTATGCCATTGGATTGACCATTACTAGTGGTGTTGTTAAGTCGAGAACTAGCGATGTTAAATCCTTCAAAAATTCAAAGGATGAGCCTGCATTTAGTATTTTGATTGCTGATGGAGTCCTACTGGGAAATTTATCACCTCTGGTTGGTTCACTAAGAAGTTACTTTTTTGATGAATGCAACAACTGTGAATCATGCAGGGTTAATTACAAGGATTCTGCCTGTCTATTTTGTTCACAATTAGAATACAGTAGTGAAACCCAATTGATTTGCACACAGAAAGATAGAAGGGTTTATCTTCCAGTATATTTTGAAGCATTGAGGTTCTTGTGCCAGCCCCTTTCTGAACTAGTGAATTCAGCACGAGAACAAGTTGTTGCTGAAAATGCCGTTGTTTCCTTTTCTACCTTAAAAGGCATCCAAGCAGTGTTTGATCAGTTTGCTGATGTATTTGTGATTTTGCATAGGTAAACTGACTATTTTGGTTCATCACTGTTTGTTTACCCATGATCAATAGAGCTTAGGCTGCTTGTCTATCAAGTAATGTTCGTGTTGTGCATCTTTTTAATCTATTTTTTTATTATTATTCTGATTTTTTTAGTGAATATGATAATAAAATTGAGTGTTGTTTCTGCCTGGAGCGCACGCTGTGTTTCTCACTTTTTTCCAAGCATGAAATCTTGAAGCCTGAAGCACTATAAATGAATGGTAGAGTTTAGTATCCTAGGTGAATTTGAAAGTGCATTTACAGCTCAGATTGCTTAGGTTGTAAATATCCTAAAAAGTTGGTTTTCATTTACTTTTCTAAGTATTAATATTTAACAGGTTGATATCTGAACTGTAATCCAGAAGCTACAAGCTGAGTTTGTTTTTTCTTGGGCCTCCTTATGCTTGAGCTGGAGCTTGATTAGATACAGATGGCTAATCAATGCCTGTAGAGGATTTTCTTTTGACTTTTTTCTGTATAAGTGCAGTACTAAATCTGAAAGAGAGGGATGCGGGTTGGATGGAAACAAGATGATACTCAGTATTGCTGTTGCTGCCTTTACTCTCTCCATCAGGGTGAAACTTAAATTGCAGGTTGCTATGCTTGTTCTATCGTATTGAAAAGTCCAAAGTAAAGTTTTTGCACCTGGCTGCAAATGTTAAACATATTTAATTGGTTTGCGATCTTCTTCTTCTTTTTTTTTTGTCAGAAGAGTGTACATCTAGTGAAACACGTCGTTGCCAGTGAATGGATTCAGCCCCAGGGGCTGAAATATATATTTACCTCTCTCTACAATCTCGGTGTCCTTTTGTACAGAAACAAGCAACTAAATGAGGTACTTGTCTTAAAAGTAAAAGTTTGTGCATTTGATTTTGATAACATTCCTTTCCGTGTGAATATTTTTGCTGGACCATAGTTTATTTGTAATTCTAACACTTATTTATATAAACAGCTTCAGCTTTGAATCTAACTTATAGTTCCTTTGTTTGGGAGAACATTAGGAATGGAAATGTGATAATATTAGTTTCCATAGTTCTCACATACTTCTTGAAGTTGCTTTAATTTAAGATTTGAAGTATTCATTTGAAGGCAATGCAAAGAAAACATAAAATGTGGAACTACAATGCTGCTCCTTTTGCAATTTCAAAACCTTTTTCATTCCTACTTTGATGCTTCATGCTTGCAGGAAAATAAAGTATCAAAACAATCAGCCTTGCATGACTTTGATCTATACAATTGCAAAGATAAAGTCCATTTTGGATATCTAATTTATGTCATGTCTTGGGAAGAGTAATCAATGCCCCAAATGAGTTATGAAAAGTATCTGTATAGACTCAGGGTAGCTAATATGAGAATAATTTGGTTAATGGAGATAGACAGGTGGTGGTGCATTTGAGGTGTTGAGTAGAAGATTAATTTAAGATGTTAGACATTAGTAATTTAAATTAATATCCTATTTCTATCACTTCACCATGGAAAAAAATATATGTACTGTTTAATGCTTCTACAATTGAGTACTTCATTTTGTTGATTATGTATTTTTCAGGCTTCAAAGGCATTAAAATTATCTTGGAGAGCATCGTGGTCTCGCGCTGTGCTTCTTTGTCAAATGTTTATGAACAAGTCAAACAATGATCTTGAAGAAGATGGTATTATGGATTTTGTTATGGATACATGTGAAAGAACTGCTTTTCTTTTGGATGTTCTTTCTCAATGCGGGAGTCTTAAAGTGAGAAAAATACTTGTGCGTAGTCTTGAATGTTGGTCTGTTGCTGAAGATTTATTCAGAAAGCTGCCAGCTCCCATGCGGCTGTTGAAGCAGTGGGTGAAGGTAGAGCTTGAACATCTGCAACTGTTGTCCATAAAAAATTTGCTTGTTTAGGCTGGCTGATATTGTCTTATTTTCAGACAGAGTGCAGACATCATAAGAACTTGAATGTGGATGCAAAGCCTCCAACATTGTATCATTTGTTGTCATCTTCTACAAAATTTTCAAAGCGGTTAATTAACAAACTTTTACAGCAGGTTTGACACTTTCTGATGCGTCTTTTTTTATGTCATTCTGTTTATTTCTGCATTCTCTTTTTCAAATACAATATATGCTTCATCCATCGGTTATGACTAGCTTGAATTGTTTCTTTTCTTCTCCCTAACTTCTTTCTTTTCAAACTTGTGAAGGAGCTTCTTGCTTATGTGGAAATGGATACTATGTACCCAGAATTGTGCCAGAGAATGCAAATTGAAATAATAGATGTCCTTTTACAAGATGCATATGTGACACTGGATGATTGTATAGAGAGGTCGAGAATCTTAATATTGAAAGGGCGGGCACGGAGGGCATGTGGGTTTGAAGGTTTGGGGGAATGCATCCAGTGTTTGTCAGAAGCAATATCTGTAATTGTACGTTTATTCAGGCTTATTGTTTGTTTCTTTGTCAAATATTTTGCTTGTTTTTGGACACAGAATGCTTTACTCTCTGCACAGTTTGAAACAGGCAATTTTACTTACTTGATATGGCTATTGAAGCAGAATAGTGAAAAATGCAGTGCTGGATGTCATGAATTAGCTGTTGCATATGGCTTACGTGCATTATGTGCCGAGGAAACAGAACCAAACTCAAAGGTATTAATAATACAGTCTAGTCTCTGTAATTAACTAAATGCCATGCATTTAGTTGATTACTATAAAACTGAAAATTAAGGTGTCTATTGTACTAAGTGCTCTTTATGTTTATTGGTTGTTTTTGCAAGCAGTTAGTTCTTCAAGATATCAAAGCTGCCATTGATATATGGTCACGTATTCCAATTCCAGATGATGGCAATATATTTTCCAAAAGTGCAGTGTCCTTGTTGTATAGCTTAGTTGATTTATTATCAATAAAGGTACCCTTACTAAAAGTGTTATCTTGGTTATTATTAGTGACATTAATAGAGCTTATTTCCCCATTTCTTTTTCTATTTAGGGTTTTATGCAATTTCATCTTGAAATATATAAGGTGATGTTTGAAGTATTTGAAAGAAAAAATGTCCCACTGGAGAAGTTCTTGTCCATCTTGTGGGAGAATAGAAGGCTTAGTCATGCCCTTTGTGTTTCACCTATACATGATGAATTGCTGAAGAACTTAGCAGGGGAGTTTGGTGAACAAGTCATCTCCACTGATTTTTGGATGCTGTGTCTAAAAGGATCCCTGCCTTCATTGATTGGATTTCAACTAGACTTTACATACATATTTACAAGTGTCACCCCTGGCTTTTGTAATCACAGAAATTCATTTTCATCAGATGCTGCAGTTGCTGATGTTAAACAGGCTGCTCATGAACTCATTTCGAAAGTAAGATCCTTCCTAGATCCCACATTGGTTCTTTTATCAATTTCTTAATCCTAGGTTTGGTGTAATTTCATCAAGTCATTTTTATGGCTCGTTGACAGGTTCCTGTGACCAGTTATTCTATTTTCTTAGCTGGAGGTCTTTACTATGATTTGTGTGAAAAGCTCATTGCAAGGGGACGTCTATTTGAGGTAACATGCATTTCTTCATTTCCTTTTCATATATATATATGTGTGTGTGTGTGTGTGTAAATACTCATTTATTATGGATAGTTTGTGTAATCTATACTCACTGGAATGTGCAACTCTTGGCCCATTAGTCCTGGTACAAATTGATGGTGAAACAATAGGCTATCAACTTAGTGTTTTTATCATTAAATAAGGGAATATAGATAGCATTTGGAGACACAGAATGAACAGGGAGTATATCCTCAAGTTCAGCACTCTACAAGGATTGGTTGAAATACAAAATCAAATTGGAGATTGCTATTGATAGGATCAGGACAGAGGACTGGGGGGATGGCGCCAAAAAGAAATTGTCAATCTATTGTCAATTAAATGGGTTCTTATGCAGTAGTATCCAAAATCAAATTGACGATTGTTAGGTATAGGATCGTGCAGAGAACTGGTGGAATAGCATGCAAAAGGAAATTATCAATCTATTACGGTTTTTTATGCATTACTACAGGATAATGCATCTTCTGCAGCTGTCTTAGCATTGAATCCTGTTCAGTTATGAAGAATTAACATGATAAATTTCCTTTTCCATGAGGGCTATAAGTGTTGGGTGTATTATCCAAAGGAGCAAGCGAACTCTGAAATGTGGAGAAACTAGATTTTCTGTCCACATCCTTCTCCTATCCAGAACAAGGACTTAATAGCAACAGTCCTTTCTATATTGGGAAAGATTGCCTATATATTGACATTTCTCTTTGTTGTAAATTTTTGTTTTGCTACTATTTCTAGAAGCTCTTGAAAGCTCAATGCAACCAATCTACAATTACAAAATCTTTTTCATAAGTGTATTCTGTTACTGTCTGGTCAAAATCAAAATACTTGTGAAAATTCTTGCAAATCAAATTGCATTATTAGTCTAATTCTGGTCATTGTTCTCCCCTCCCATTGGAATGGGATCACATATTTTGCTGTTTCATGGATCAGCAAGCCAATATGGCATGCAGGTAGGTGATATATGCTACTGATATAGAACTGGTTGATGCCACTTGACTTTTGTAAATTGCATTATTATATCTTGCTACTACCCAGTTTGGATTTATTTGATGTATTCATGGATATCGTAGTTATAAGGAGTTGTGAATTTTTTTAGCTTCATCTTAAAGTATGCCTGTGTCCTTTTGTTTGCTATGCATATCTGAATTATCATTTAAGTCTGTCCTCTGCAGGCTCTTTCTTATGCAAAAGAGGCCCATCGATTGCGTAGTAAACTCTTCCAACAGAAATATACTTATTCTGTTGAGCAGCGAACTGAACAGCAGATTGAAGCAGGGAACCATACTGAAAGGCATATATATCTGCAAGTGAACAACTCAATAGCTTGTGAAGTGTGGCACTCTAATACAAGTTCATCTGAGGGGGAAGCCTATTATCTTAGTCCCTGGAAGGTGCTTCAGTGTTACCTTGAAAGCACTCTGCAGGTTGTATTATTTTTAACTAGCAAGCTTCTGATCAAGAAATTAAATTCCCTTGTTCTACATAGCTTATGAATTGGTTTTTGGTTTTTATGCATATATAGGTTGGCACCATTCATGAAATAATTGGAAATGGAGGTGAGGCTGAAACTTTTTTGAAGTGGGGAAAGGACATCTCCTGCCAACAAAGCTTGTCACTGTTTAAGGTTGCCTTCTCCACTGTTTTAGGTATAAAATCAGCTTAGTTCTAGTTTTCTGGCACCTGTGATCTCTCTCTCTCTCTCTCTTTTGGTAGTTGTTTAAAATGATATGTTTTAATTGCTTAATTTTATAATTTGATAGGAAAACTATATTGTAAGAAAAGGTATTGGGATCTGTCAGAAAAGGAACTTCAGAATGCTAAGCAGACAGTGGGAGACAAAATTTCCATTTTTTCTTGCTTAAAATGTAGATTGATGCTGGAAGCCACTGTTGATCAGCAGCTTGCTGATTTATCACGAAATCATTTTTCTAATGCAACCTGGAATGCCTCAATGCAGAGGTTATCTCTTGCTGAAAGTTTGTATGAATCATCTGTTAACAAACTAAACCTTTCTGAGTGGAAAAACTCTACAAGTTGTCCTGAAGAAGTTGAAGATGGAATAAGAAGTAAATTTGCTTGTTCTACCACAACTGAGCTTTATATGATGGATTCTGCTTCCACAAGGACTGGACCTAATGCCAAAGTGAAAGAAAGAAAGGGTAAACAGACAAAGAACGCCACAAGATGTTCAGTAAAGAAACAAGCTTCAATAACTGAGCGTAGTACAAGATTAACTCGGTCTAGATATCATTCTTCTCAAAATCACAATGGGAATGATTCTGATGAGGTGCAACTTAGCCTCTCTGCACATGTGAATGGCAACAATGAGCTCTATTCATCTGATACTATCTGCAATAAGAAGTCACTCTTAGAAATGAGAAGCAACACAAGCGATTTTGGGTGTGAAGTTGCTTGTGTTTGCAACAAAATGAAGTGCTGGTACTGTCTAGAAAGGGAAGTAAAGGTGTCTGGATCAATAATCAATTTAATATCCTTGAAATGGGAGCTTATCCGTAGGCAGCTGTTGCTGAGTGTTTTAAGTGGCAGAGGTATGCCTGCAGTTACATCTTATATAATTGAACTGATTGGATTTGCAGGTCTAACATTTGGAATTTGAAAAAAACTTAGAAATTGTTTTATTTGTGTACACATGCAGTGTATCTTCCATTTTCAATTTCTTCAATAATATATTACATAATTTTTCAGGAAAATGCCTCGAACTTCAAGGTCAAATCCATGATGCACATGAAAATATTCGGCAAAGTATACAAGTTCTTGTTAGCCGAAACCCATTTAGTCAAAGTCATGCTCCTGTTTCACTCACATTTTTGCTTGATCTGGTTGGGAGGGAGTTCTCGGAGGATGTATTTGCCATTGAGCGTGCAGCTTTACTTTACAAAATTTGCTGGTTCTCTTTGAAGAGTTACCATTCCAAAGATAACAGGTATTGTGCCAATCAACATATACATGCCAACTGGGAGGCTACCTAAGGATGTATATCTAGTCTCTTATGCTTTACATCCACACTTGTAATGTAAGCTGCTATGCCTGTAAATGAACAAATATATTATTACCAAATAATATATTATATAATTGAAGGTTTCTTTCTTTCTTTATTTTTATTTTTTTATTTTTTTAAATAATTGACTATGCTTGGTTTCATGATTTGTTCTGCACCAGGACCGTCTGCTGTGATCTATCCTGTGTTCAATTACAGAAGATAGTTTCTTGGTTGATGTTAGCCTTTGTACTTTGCCGTGAAGTTCCTATACTTTTTCAGAAGGTCAGACTTTTCTTTTGTTTTTCTTTTTCGTCTTTTCTTACGGCAGAATCTGGCTGTTCTTCGTTTTCATTATTTTCTCTGCTTCCTCAATATATATGTTTGGTTTAATTGCTGCTGTCGACTATTTCTGGCTTTGATGAATAAAACTGCTTGTTGCCATTATTTTTCTCATACTTAATTTGTTTTCTGCATATTTCATGATTTTAATTGCTTTGCAATGAATTGTTGGCGACTTTACTGATTGTGATTTTGCTGAATAGTCATAATGAAATTGAGAGAATTATTTAAGAAAATCAACCAAGTAAAAATAAAATCCTTTTAATTGGCTTGGCAGGACTGGTAATTTTGTATATTGTCCAATAAATGCTCATATTATTGGGTTTTTAGGGTTTTAGAGAAAATGAAACAAAATTTATCAGTGCTTTGAAGTCTCGGATCATGCTAAATACTCAAAGAAATTTGAGAGAATGTAAGTTGATGATACAATGCATATAACTAGTCCAACAAGATATTGATAAACTGAACCAACGGTTGCTCCTTTCGAAAGGTTTGTAAACTCTGGATCTGGAAACTAATACCATTATGATTTACATCTTTTGTTTTAGGGTTGAATTTATTTGCCAACTTAGTGAGGGACTTAAGTGTGGATTTGCTATATTATTTTAGTGTATCTTGGTTTACCCTTAAACACCTATGATGTTTGAGCGATTCCATTATTGTTATGGATTAAATCTTATTGCATTTTGACCTTAAGTAGATTAGTGTCAATGTCAAGTTGGATATACAGGTGCGAATACATACTTGCTGGTTTTAGTGAGAAAAGCACATTGAAATTGAGATTTTTGGGATAAACTTCAAATATGTGCATGGATTCATTTATATTTGATTATGCATTTTGTGAACTTCAAAATTCTTTGTTTTGATTGCATGTACCATTGAATTCCTTGCTTTTCGTACTGTGGTCGGGGAATTATTGATGTGTTCTTTTAATTATCAAATTTACAGGTTTCAAAATTACTTTCTATTATTTATATTCTTTCTTCCTCAAATGAGCTTTTCTCTTTGCCATCATACTGCAAATTGCTCTCAGAAGCTCACTGGGCTTCATATTTTCATCAAGCTTCCCTCGGCTGTCATCTTATGTACCAGTTCTTTTCAAGTGTCACTGGGAAATGTAAATCTGAACATCTTATTTTTGAGCAGGTATGTTTGTTCATATATATATATATATATATATATATATATATATATATATTTTATTTATTTATTTATTTATTGTTGTCACCCACCTTTTTGGTCAATTGATGTGTAAAATCTTGAATCGCTTCTTGGGAGATCTTTTAGGGCTATAGATAATTAACTTCTGTATTGAAGTTTCTGTGATTTGCTTTTCATTATATGTTATTTCTCCATTTCATGTGGTCTTTAGTAAAAAATGAAAAGCTAGTGTAGCTCATTTTAAAATTTTCACCTAAGTTAAATATATGTTTGAATTTTAAATCAGCTAAATATGTTTTTATTTCGATATAAAGATTGTGGTGGTCATAGTCAGCCCTAAAGAAGTCAATAAAGTATTGTGCTTTGGTATCTAGTTATGGATAAATATTTTGGATAGTTAATGTTACAATGTAGAGTTGAGTTGCTTAATCTATGTATATAATTCAATGGAGCTACTTAGGAGATAACTTGTAGGGATTTAATTGGTTTGATTTAATCTATTTCTCTGTTGAATATTAATTACTTGTTAGCTGTTATGTTTGAAATTGTTAACCTCTGCTAGCTGTTAGGAGCAGATTTAGGAGCAAATTTAGGAGTCCCTTTTTTCGACTTAGACTTTCATTGATTCAATTTCTTGTATAAATACATGTTAGATGTTAATGCAAAGTAAGAAATATTACTCTGAATTTCTTCATGGTATCAGAGCCACTGCCATTGAAAGTTGAGTTATCTCCCTTGCAGTAGGTTTGTTCTTAAAAAGAAAAAAAAATTCCGGAAAACGGTTTTTTAGGCAGCTGTAAAGAGGACACTTTTTCGTCCCTTTGTCGACGACACCGCCCATACCGGAAGAAGGACCAGGTCAAGTTCGGCTGGTACTCCGATTTCCGGAGCCGTTCGACGGCGCGTGTGAGTACACGCGCCAATAGAACTTCTCCAGCTACCTGAGGTCATCGTTTTTCGCTCCAACCTGGTCGCCAACCCACTCCGACCAAATACTCACCGGTCAGATCTGAAGTTGCCTTTTGGGTCTCTTGGAGATACTTCTACACTCTGCCTCTTCCGTGTTCTTCCTGATCTCCACCATTTGCTGTCACCAGATTTTGCTTGCCGACTCTTCCATCTCCAATCAACCAATCTTTGGCCACTTTTGAAGTATTGTTTTTTTCTTTTTTTGGATTTCTCGTGAGCAAGTTCTGTCCCTTCTCTACTGTTATGATTTGTACAGCTGTTAGCTTAATTATAGGGATTGATTGTTAGCTTAATTATAGGAAAATTATTAGGGATTTGTTTCCTAATTCAACTCTTGTAAACAATATAAATACCTGTATATTTTCAATGGAAGAAATAAGAATTATTTCTCACTTTCACATGGTATCAGAGCCTAGTCGAGTTTCTGGGTCTTTTTTTTCTGAGGGTTGCGATTCCCTCTTGTCAGTTTCGGGTTTCTTTCTCCTTTGGGTTTTCGGTTTTGAGATCTAATTCTTAGGGTCATTTTCCGGTGACCGTTTTTTCTCACAGCCACCACAAGGAGCGCCTCCGTCAGTCCGGCCATTTCACCTTTTTTCGGCGACCATCGGAGCTGCGCGTGAACCTCACGCGCCGATCGAAGTTTGACGCCTTCCTCACGCGCCGGCGAGTGACAGCGCGTGGATTGTCCGACGGCCCTCCGGTTCCAGCTCCAGCGTCGCCTGAGTGTGTCCGACCAGTTCGCAGGGTCGGTTTTCTCGTCTGGTCTCTTCTAAAGGGCGCTCTCTCTTAGATCTGTTCCTGCCTCTTGGGTTCTGTTCTTCAAGTCTTTTGCTGTTGCTGTTTCTTGGTGAGATATACTGATCTCTTTGCTGCATTGGTTCTATTGTCTAAAGTTATTTGTGACGGGTTTTAATGGCTGAGAATAGTGATAAGAAGACTGTTACTGAAATTATGTTTGGTTCGTCTAAAATTACGGATAGAAAACTGACTGGAAGTAACAATTATGCAAAATGGAAAAGAACAATCCGTAGATTTGTGACAAGTGTAGACTTGGAGGACCATTTAACTAGTAATCCACCGTCTAAAGATGATGCTGTTAGTCGGAAGAAATTGTTAATGGAAGATTATAAGTTGTTTAATCAAATTCAGAATACTTTAGATTCTGTTATTGATGATGTTGTGAATCATTGTGATAGTGTAAAAGAATTATGGGAATATCTAGAATTTTTTTATGCCTGCAAACAAGATATGTCCCGTGTCCATGATTTGTTGCTAAAGATTTATCGAGCGGAGCAAAAAGGTCGCTCCCTGTTCCAATATTATACTGAAGTGAAACAAGCCTTTGAAGAAAAGCGGGCTATGTTTCCTATTGTTGCTGATGTTAAACAGATGCAAGAACAAGAGCAGATTGTGGTGCAGTGTTTCTTGGCAGGATTGGGTTCTGAATATGATGTGGCACGCACACAATTGTTAACTGGTGAGTCACTTCCTTTTTTTACTGAAGTTTATGCTCGTTTGTTTCGAGTTTGTAAAGACGGTGATTTGCCTTCCGGTATGATACCCAATGATACGGTGGCATTGGTTGGTAATGCTTCGAATAGTAATCGCGGAGGTAAAGGTGAAAATGGTAGTTATGTTGTTGGGAGTAGTAGCAATTCTCGTACATGTCATTATTGTGGAGTTGAGGGGCACATTAAAAAGAATTGTTGGAAATTACATGGGAAACCCTTCAAGAACTCAAGTCAGATGAATAATAAGAGGTTTGCAAATGTAGCTACTCAGGATGGCATCCTACCGCTTCCACAATCATCCTCACCATCTGTCACCATTTCAGCGGATGAGTATGCTCGTTTAACTGCCACTTTTGATTCACAGCAGTTATCTTCTGGGACTTCAGCGCTGGCTAATACAGGTAACTCTGCTGCATGTCTTTCCACCTCATCTCGTAGTTGGGTTATTGACTCAGGTGCTACTGATCATATGACTGGCAATACATATATTCTCTCTTCTTTCCAATCTACTGTTAATTTACCTTGTGTTACGTTAGCCAATGGATCTACTGCTTCTGTAATTGGGCGTGGGACAGCAAACCCAACAAATTCTCTTCCATTGTCATCTGTTTTATGTTTATCATCTTTTCCTTTTAACTTGTTATCTGTTAGCCAAATTACCCAAAATCTTAACTGTTGTGTTATTTTCTATCCCAATTATTGTCTTTTTCAGGATCTTGGGACGAAGCAGATTCTTGGTAGAGGGTGTCTGGTGAATGGCTTGTATGCTCTTGAATCAACTTCTCAACCAGTGCCTCGATCCATTGCTTGCACAAGTTCATCTTCTCTTTTGCAACTTCATTGTCGTTTTGGTCATCCTTCTCTTTCAACTTTACAAAAGCTGTGTCCTAGTCTTAAAAGAGAATTTACTTTAGAGTGTGAAGCTTGTCAATTTGCTAAACACCATAGAGTATTTTATTCTCTTAGATTAAATAAACGTGTTGAGTCTTCTTTTTACTTAGTTCATACTGATATATGGGGTCCATGTCCTGTTACATCCAAACTTGATTTTCGTTATTTTGTGACATTTATTGATGATTATTCTCGGGTTACTTGGCTTTATCCTATGAAATCTCGATCAGAGTTGTTTACTATATTTTGTGCTTTTCATGCTGAAATTAAGACTCAATTCAACAAATCCATCTGTATTTTGAGAAGTGATAATGCTAAAGAATATGTTTCTCATTCTTTTAAATCTTATCTTTCTGAGCATGGTATTATTCATCAGTCTTCTTGTATTGTTACCCCTCAGTAAAATGGTGTAGCTAAGCGGAAGAACCGTCACTTATTAGAGGTTGCTCGGGCACTAATGTTTCATATGCAGGTTCCTAAAATATTTTGGGTAGATGCTGTTTCTATTGCCTGTTTTCTAATCAACAGAATGCCCTCTTCTGTTCTTGACGGTCAGATTCCATATTCTCTTCTTTTTCCCTCATCTACTCTTTTTCATCTTTCTCCTCGGATTTTTGGATGTACTTGCTTTGTTCAAGACATGCGACCTCAGCTTTCAAAACTTGATCCTAAATCTCTTAAGTGTGTCTTCCTGGGATACTCGCGTGAACAAAAGGGGTATCGTTGTTACTCACCTTCTTTGGGTCGTTATTTAGTATCTGCTGATGTTACATTTTTTGAACATACACCTTTCTTCGGTTTCTCTGTGTCCTCTTCTTCGCCCTCTAGTGATTCAGGGGATGATTTTCTTGTTTATACTGTTAGTGAACAGGTAGTATCTCCTCCTTCTCGACCTATTATTCATCAAGTTTATTCTCGACGTGTGCATCATTCTATCGAGACACCTCCTGCTCCTGCTTCTTCTTCAGATCCTCCACCACCACCAGATCCTAGCCTTGACCTTCCTATTGCTCTTCGCAAAGGTAAACGCACATGTACTTACCCTGTTTCTTCTTTTGTGTCTTATCATGCTTTATCACCTTCCTCCAAGTCTTTTGTAGCCTCCTTAGACTCTATTGCTGTTCCAACATTCCTTACTGAAGCAGTAGCTCATGATGGTTGGCGAGCTGCAATGAAAGAAGAGATGATGGCCTTAGAGCAGAATCATACTTGGGATCTTCTACCTTTGCCCTCTCAGAAAAAGGCTATTGGTTGTAAGTGGGTGTTTACTGTTAAGATGAATCCTGATGGTTCTGTTGTTAGATTGAAAGCTCGATTGGTTGCTAAAGGATATGCACAAACATATGGAGTGGATTATTCGGAGACCTTTTCTCCAGTTGCAAAACTTTCATCTGTTCGATTGTTTATTTCCTTAGCTTCTAATTACAGTAGGCCTCTTTATCAACTTGATGTGAAGAATGCATTCTTGCATGGGGATTTGAGTGAAGAGGTTTACATGGAGCAACCACCTGGTTTTGTTGCTCAGGGGGAGTCAGGGAAGGTGTGCAAATTAAGAAAGTCTTTGTACGGGTTAAAACAGTCTCCTCGTGCCTGGTTTGGGAGATTTAGTACAGTTGTGATTGAGTTTGGCCTACGGAGAAGTGCATATGATCACTCAGTGTTCTTTACATCATCTACTTCTGGGTGCATTTTATTGGTTGTATATGTGGATGATATAGTGATAACTGGAAGTGATGAAGCTGGAATTACGAGGTTGAAAGCATTCCTTGGGACTCACTTTCAAACCAAGGATTTAGGATCATTGAAATATTTCTTAGGGATTGAAGTTTCTCGCAGTCAGAAAGGGATTTATCTATCTCAAAGAAAATATTGTCTGGATTTATTAGATGGTGCTGGTTTTATTGAGGCAAAAGCATGTGATGCGCCTATGATACCAAATGTAAAGTTGAAAGCTGAAGATGGAGACTTGTTTGGGAATCCTAAAAAATATAGCAAGGTTGTGGGAAAATTGAACTACCTTACTATCACTCGTCCTGACATTGCTTTTCCAGTAAGTGTTGTTAGTCAGTTCATGTCATCTCCTAGAACCCACACTGGGATGCTGTTGTACATATTCTGAGATATTTAAAAGGTGCACCAGGACATGGCATCTTATATCGCAATCATGGTCACCATACTATAGAAGGTTTCACGGATGCAGACTATGCAGGAGATCTTTCAGACAGGCGTTCTACCACCGGTTATTGTGTCTTTGTTGGGGGTAATCTTGTTTCTTGGAAGAGTAAGAAACAGAATGTGGTGTCCCGATCGAGTGCAGAATCCGAATATAGAGCTATGGCACAGACTACCTGTGAACTTATATGGCTACGTCATTTGCTTGGAGAAATTGGGTTTGTTCAGTCTAAACCAATGAACTTATGGTGTGACAATCAAGCAGCTATCTATATTGCAAATAATCCTGTGTTTCATGAGAGAACCAAACATATAGAAGTTGACTGTCATTTTACTCGAGAGAAACTAGAAGATGGATCAATCTCAACTTCACATGTCAGAACAGGAAGTCAATTAGCTGATGTATTCACTAAAGCGTTACCTGGGAATCGGATCAACTACATTTGTAACAAGCTGGGCATGATCAATATTTATGCTCCAGCTTGAGGGGGAGTGTTATGATTTGTACAGCTGTTAGTTTAATTATAGGGATTGATTGTTAGCTTAATTATAGGAAAATTATTAGGGATTTGTTTCCTAATTCAACTCTTGTAAACAATATAAATACCTGTATATTTTCAATGGAAGAAATAAGAATTATTTCACTTTCACATCTACTGTTCCTTGTGTTTCTTAATTTATTTCTCCCATTATGTCAAAAATTGAAACTAAGGAAGTAGAGAAATATTATACACCTAATGATAGTCCCTATTCTCAAATTGGTCCGGTCAAATTAGATGGGAGTAGTACCTATTTAGCCTGGTCTAGATTATGTCTATTGTCTATTAAGGCCAGAAGGTTACAAGATTATATTACTGGAGATAAGAAACAACCATCTGTCAGTGACCCTACTTTTAGTTAATGGAACTCTGATAATTCGTTGGGTATGTCTTGGCTCATTAATTCCATGTATCCCAAGATCTCTCGACAATATTTACTGTTTGACACAGTAGAGAAAATATGGAAGGCCGCAAAAGCTACTTATTATCGGATGAAAAATGATGCTAGGATTTTTGAACTTTGCAACAAAATCCATAGCACAAAACAAGGTGAGCTTACTGTTTCGGATTATTTTTCTAAGCTAAGCAGTTTATGGCAGTAATTAGACTACTATCAAGGTTTTCAAGCCAAGTGTATTGATGATGTCATACTAATTCAAAATATGATTGAAAAGGAGCGGATGTATGATTTTTTAGCCAGTTTGAACCCTGAATTTGACCAATTAAGAGTTCAAATTATTGGTAGATCCCCTTTTCCATCTCTTGAAGAAGCACATTCCTATATTCAGAAAGAAGATACTAGAAGACGTGCCATGTTATACATTACATCGGTTGAAAAGTCGGGCCTAAATGTTCATTTTACCGAAGAGTAGTCAAAAAATGTTATTTCTGATAAAGATCATCTGCACTGTGAATACTGTGGGAAGCCAAGGCATACAAAGGAGACTTGCTGGAAGTTACATGGGAAACCTACTAGAAGTTGAGGAAAACGAGCTAACTCAACAAGGGTACGAGCAAATATGTTAGAAACGGTGGAACCATCCAAGGAGATAGTTCCAGTTGAAAGCCTCTCCTGATGAAATTCAACATTTCAGACGTCTTATGTCACAGCTCAATCCTTCATCCAGTGCTACCTCAAATTTCGTCAAGTCAAGTAACACCTTTGCTCATCTTGACTCTTGGATTATTGATTCTGGTGCGAATAGACATATGACAAGCACTTTTAAAGGTTTTATTAACTACTCTTATTCTCTAAAAAGGGATAGTGTCAGGGTAGCTAATGAAGATGCTTGGGTGTTTGCATAAATTGACTCACCTGTTGAACAGCAAAAGAAATATCTGCACGATAACCTCAAATTCTGGTCTTAATTTCATCCAGAACTGATCACACCGATTATCATCATGAATTGCTCGAATATTGGTTAAAACCTCTCTAGGAACTTTTGTATAAATAATACAAGAATATTTGCTCCATACATTAAGAAATTCAAAATAATATTGCTCAAGAGAAAGGTTACCTTGACTGAGGTTGCTCAGCTCGAATTCTAATTGGAATCGACAAGTTTTATTATCTTGATGATATATTGAAGATTTTTGTGGAATGAGATTTTCTTTATTATCTCAATTATTCTAAAAGAATAATACAAATAGGTTTATATAGAAACATATAGTACATATGAAAAAATACCGTTCTACCCTTAATTACAAAACTAACTAAAATAAATAGATTAACCAACACTTCCTCTCAAGTTGGTGCAAAAATATTATACATGTCCAACTTGCAGACTATGGTATGGAAAGCTCGACTACTGATTCATTTGTGAAAACATCACCTAGTTGTCTGTCCGACGTTACATGAAGTAAGCTCAAGACATCATCAGATAATTTCTTTTTGATGAAGTGTTGATCAATTTCGATGTGCTTTGTTCTGTCATGTTGAATAGGATTATGAGCAATACTAATTGCAACTTTGTTATAACAATACAAAAATACCCTATCTTTTTCAGCCAAATTTAACTATGCTAACAACTTATGCAAACATAACAACTCATAAATACCTTGAGCCATAACTCTGTATTCTACTTCTGCATTAGATCTTGCAACTACATTCTGTTTTTTGTTTCTCCAAGTGACTAAGTTACCTCCCACAAATGTACAATAACTAGAGATGAACCTTCTATTATTTAGAGATCCATCCCAATCTGCATCTATGAAGGTTTCAATTCGAAAATGACCATTTTTTAAAAACAGACCTTTTCCTGGGGTTGGTTTTAAATACCATAAAATGCAAAAAACAGTTTACTGATGAGATTCTTTAGGATTATGTATAAATTGACTCACCAAGCTAATTGCATAAGCAATGTCTGATTTAGTGTGAGATAGATAAGTTTACCAACCAATCTTTGATATCTGCCTTTATCAATTGATTTTTCAGTTTCTGCTTGTGAACTATGGTTACTTTCAATGGGTGTATCTGCTGGTTTGCATCCCAGCATACTAGTTTCATCCAAAAGATCCAGAATGTATTTTCTCTGAGAAATGAAGATTCCTTTGGTTGATCTGGCAATTTTAATTCCCAAGATTCTTGATTTCAACCGAACCATTTCTTCTTGATCACCCCCTGTCATCATTATGTCATCAACATATATAATGAGAAGAGTGATCTTATCAGTGGAGTATCTTATAAAGAGGGTATGATCAACATTACTCTATTGATAATCAAAAGAGATCATAGATTTACTGAATCTGTCAAACCAAACTCTCGGAGAATAATTCAACCCATACAAGGCTTTCTTCAGTCTGCACACCTTCCTTGAGTTCTTTCATCATCAAAACAAAGAGTAATCTCCATATAAACCTCGTCTTCTGGGTTCCTATGGAGAAATGCATTCTTCATTTCAAATTGCTGCAAATCCCAATCCAAGTTAGCTGCACAGGATAACAAGATTCTAATTGTATTCATTTTGGCAACAGGTGCAAATGTCTCCTAATAGTCAATTCCATAAGTTTGAGTGAATCTTTTTGCCACTAATCTGACTTTGAATCTTTTAATCGAACCATTATCTTTGTATTTTATTGTGAATACCCACTTACAACCAACTAACTTCTTGTTTGGAGTGTTAATTAGTTCTTAGGTTTCATTTTTAGAGAGAGCTTTCATTTCTTCTACCATAGCTTCTCTCCACTTTGGATCCGTGATAGCTTCCTTCCAATCCTGTGGAATAGGCATAGAGGAAAGAAACAAGGCAAAGGCTCTATAGGAGGGAGACAAAAAATCATAAGAGACAAAGTTAGAAATGGAATGTTTTGTATACGACCTGAATCCTTTTCTTTGAGCAATGTATACGACTTGACTCTTTTTCATTTGATCAAATTCAGGATTTAAACCAGCCAAAAAATCATAAATCCACTCTTTTTCAATCATATTTTGAATTAGTACCGCATCATCAACACATTTGGCTTGTAAATCTTTATAATAATATAGTTCTTGCTATAAACTACCCAACTCAGAAAAATAATTTGAAACAGTAAGCTCACCTTGTTTTATGCCATGAATTTTATTCCTAAGTTCAAAGATTCGAATATCATTTTTCATTTGAGAATAGGTAGTTTTTGCAGCTTTCCATATCTTCTCAAGCAGTAAATGTGTTTTGGAGATCTTATAATGCATAAAATTAAGAAGCCAAGACATAACCAATGAGTTATTGGAGTCCTATTGATTAAAAGTAGGATCAGTGACAAGTGGTGATTTTTTATTTCTGTCAATATAACCCTGCAACCTTCTAGCCTTGATAGAGAATAAACATAATCTAGATTCGGCTAAATAAGTATTTCTTCCATTTAGTTTAACCGGGTTAATTTGAGAATATGGACTGTCATTAATAGGATAATATTTCTCTAATTCTTTAGTCTTTGACATAGTGGCAAAATAAAATTAAAACCCAAGAAAAACACCCAAATACAGTAGAGAAAGAGCCCTAACAAAAGGAATAGAACTTGTGCATGTGGACCCACAAAACCAACCAAGTTAGAAGTCGCCGGAGACCAGGTGATCAAAGTCGGAGAGGGCCGGTGAGATGATTGGAGGAAGAATCGGTAGCAAACGGTGGTTGCATGCGGCCCACATGCCGGCAAGTGAAGAAGGAACCAAAACAGTCAATCGGCACATGTGCTCAAGCGCTAGGTTGGACGGCGTCGTAATTCTGGGTATCGGCCGAACTTGGGCTGCCCTTTGGTGGGGGCGGTGTCAAAAGAAAGAGGCCAAAATCCGACCTTTTGAACTTGTTGAAAAATGGCTATCGAAAATAACCAACTGCGGAAAGGAGGAAACTCGACGTTCAAAACGGCATTGGCTCTAGTATCGTGAAGATTTTTGTGAAACAAGATTTTCTTTTCCCTTCAGAAATATCCTGAATTGGAACTCCAAAAAAAAATCAACTGTCCACCCTTCTAATAGAATCAGATGGCCAAGCTGACACTGAAGAATTGCCGGAAATAGAAACACGACGTTGGAGAAGAGATCGGGAAAAAGAATGCCTCCGCATGTGTTGCCAATCGCCACCACGCGCCTGCGCGTGGAACAGTACTTCAAAAGCTTCAGATGGCGCGAGCTTCACTCGCTCAACGCCCGATCAACAGACTTGAGGAACAGGCCGGAAAAACTCATGCGCTACTTTCCTATTGGGCGGTGAGATCTCGATGGGCACAGAGTATGATGACCCAAAAAAATCCAAAAACCAAAGGTTCAAAATAGCCAAGGAGGCTCTGATACCATGACAAAATATAGAATGATAGCCAAAATTGCTTGCCAAAAAATTGCTTTTCTTTAGAATATCCATAGTATACATACAAGACATTGGATCTAAACTAGGAAACTAATTGACCGTTAGCCTAAGCAACAACTAGTCTATACAAGGCAAGGCAACTTTACAAAATCTATAACATATATACATTGATAGATTTTCTGTCATCTAGAGATCCAATCCAATTTGCATCTGTGAAGGCTTCAATTCGTAGATGACCATTTTTTGGAAAAAGAAGACTTTTTCCTGGGGCTGATTTTAAATATTGCAAAATGCAAAAAACAGGTTACTGATGAGATTCTCTAGGATCATGTATAAATTGACTCACCAAGCTAATTGTATAAGTAATATCTGGTCTGATGTGAGTTAGATAGATAAGTCTACCAACCCATCTTTGATATTTGCCTTTATCAATTGATTTTTCAATTTCTGCTTGCAACTTATTGTTACTTTCAATGTTTGTATCCTGGTATACCGGTTTCATCCAAAAGATTCAGTATGTATTTTCTTTGAGAAATGAAGATTTCTACGGTTGATATGCTAACTTCAATTCCCAAGAAATATCATAATTTTCCAAGATCCTTGATCTCAAACTTCTGAGTTAAGAGCTTTTTCAGTCGAACCATTTCTTCTTTATCATCCTCTGTCATTGCTATGTCATCAACATAAACAATAAGAAGAATGATCTTACCTTTAAATTGTCTCATAAAGAGAGTATGATCAGCATTGCTATGTTGATAACCAAAAGAGACTATGGCTTTGTTGAATCTATCAAACCAAGCTCTCGGAGATTGTTTCAATTCATACAAACTTTCTTCAGTCTACACACCCTTCCTTTAGTTATTTCATCATCAAATCCAGGAAGAATCTCTATATAAACCTCTTCTTTCAGGTCCCTATGGAGGAATGCATTCTTCACATCAAATTGATGCAAATCCCAGTCCAGGTTAGCTTTATAGGATACCAAGATTTTTATTGTATTCATTTTTGCAACAGGTGCAAATGTCTCTTGATAGTCAACTCCATAAGTCTGAGTAAATCCTTTTGCCACTAATCTGGTTTTGAATTTTTCAATTAAACCATAAGGTTTGTATTTTATTGTGAACACCCACTTACAACCAACATTTTGTCTGGAGAGTCAATAAGTTTCCAAGTTTCATTTTTAGAGAGAGTTTTGATTTCTTCTACCATAGCTTGTTTCCACTTTGGATCTGTAATAGCTTCCCTCCAATCATGTGGAATAGACATAGAGAAAAGAGACAAGGCAAAGGCTCTATAGGAGGGAGACAAAGAATCATAAGAGACAAAGTTAGAAATAGAATGTTTTGTACACAATCTAACTCCTTTTTTTTGAGCAATAGGCAAATTTCAATTAGGGTTAGAAGATAATTTACCTGAGGATTCTGGTAGTGTAGAATGCATGATGGCTTCTTCAGAGCTATTTTTCCTCGAGTATCTCAACAAATAAGGTCTATTTAAATGACCAAGAACATTTTGCTCCTCTTAACCATCAACAATAGTCTCCTCCTGAATATCATTAATCTTTTCATTCTCCTCCTAAATAGCAATTTCTTCATTCTCCCCTTAAACAAGATCATGAGGTACCACAGGTACATACATCACCATTTCTTCACTACTCTCCTCCTGAAGAGGTAATTGTGTAATGCCAAAGTAAGGTTCAGACTTTCGAAAGGTAACATCCATACTGACATAGAATTTTTTAGACGGAGGGTGGTAGCACTTATATCCCTTTTGGGTTGGAAAATACCCAATGAACACACATGTTAGTGCCCTCGGATCTAATTTTTCAATATTCCTAGTATGGATAAAGCAAATATACCAAAAAATCTTTGGTGGAACAATATAGCCATTCGTTCTTGTTGAAACTTCTAAAGGAGTCTTGAAGTTGAGAGTTTTGAGAGACATTTTATTAGTAAGATAGGCAAAAACTAGTATAGTATCCCCCCAATATAGCTTCGGAACATTCATAATAAACATAATGGATCTAACAACTTCCAACAAATGCCTATTTTGCCTTTCGGCTACATTATTTTGAACATTAGTATAAGGACAACTAGTTTGATGGACAATCCTATGAGATTCCAAATAAGTACCAAATCTACTATTCATATATTTTGTCTCACTGTCAGTTCACAAAACTTTTTTTTTAGTATCAAACTGGGTGTGAACCATTTTATGAAAGATTGAAAATATGAGAAAACATCACTTTTTACCTTAATCAAATACACCCAAGTCATTCTGGTGCAACAATCAATTAAAATAATAAATCATTTATTTCCAAACAAAGATGCAATTTGTGTAGGCCCTTAAACATTAGAATGAACAAGCATAAATGAATCATTGACTTTATTATCACTCAAAGGATAAGAGTTTTTAGTATATTTAACATACTCACAAACATCACAAGATAAAGAATCAAAATGAGTTTTAGAAAATAAATTAGGATATATTTTTTCTAAGACAAAAAATGATGGATGCCCTAATAGTCTATGCCACTGAATTATTTCCTGGTTGACATCTTGATATCCTCCAAAATGAGCTAAGTCTCGACTGTCTTCCATCATATACAAGTCATCATGCTTTCTACCACTGCCAATCTTTCTCCCCGTTTGAAAATCTTGAAAGATACGATAATTAGAAAAAAAAATTTAAAGTTAAGAGCTTTAATGATAGCACTAACAGATAAAAGATTGATAGGGAATTGAGGAACATAAAGAACAGAAGACAACTTAATATTAGGAGTATAGATAATAGAACCTATCCCAAAAATAGGGGTTGAAGACCTATTAGTCACCCTGACACTATCACTTTTTAGACAAAGAGAGTAGTTAATAAAGCTTTTAGAAGTGTTTGCCATATGTCTGTTTGCATTAGAATCAATAATTCATGAGTTAAGATGAGAGAAAGTATTACCTGACTTGACAAAATTAGAGGTAGCACTGAATAAAAGATTAAGCTGAGATAGGAGACAGAATTCATCAGAAGAGAGACTTTCAACAAAAGCTAACTCTTTAGATGATTTCACTGTTTCTAACACATTTGCTTAAGCCCTGGTTGGATTTGCTCGTTTTTCCTCTCGGCCTTTAGTAGGTTTCTCATGCAACTTCTAGCAAGTCTCTTTGGTATGCCTTGACTTACCACAATAATCACAGTGCAAATGGTCTTTATCATAAATAGTACCTTTCGGATGCTCAAGAGTAATATGAGCAGTTAAGCCCAACTTCTCAATAGGTGCAGTATAAAGCATGACACTTCTTCTAGTCTTTTCTTGCTGGATTAAAGAATGAGCATTCTTAAGAGAGGGAAAAGGAGATCTGCCAATAACTTGGACTCTTAATTAATCAAATTCAGGATTTATACCAGCTAAAAAATCGTAGAGTCGCTCCTTTTCAAACATATTTTGAATTAGTAACGCGTCGTCAACACATTTGAATTAGTAATTAATGGAACAGAAAAATTAATGAATAATGCAAGAACAGAAGAGAAGAATAAGAGTGTTATTGAGAGGAAGAATGATTTATTTTTATTGATAAACAAGGACTGTTACAGTACTGATACAATCCTCACAGGAAGTAGAACCACCCTCTCCAACAATGTAGCCTTGCTAAGAAGCAGATTACAAACTCATTTCTTGCATACCCCTCCTTTCCCCAAACAACAATTGATAAAGCTAATTCAAAAAACAGAAACCGTTGGCCCTCCTGTCCAGCTAGGACTCACCCTAACAGATTCTACTCACAAGGTATTACAGCTCACACCAAGGTATTAGTGATTTCCATCCTTGTCCTGGCCCTGAAGCTTTTTCCTGCGGGTGTAAACTTGCAAGATATTCGGCCCAATAGCAGTCTGGTCCAGTTCAACATCTCCTCCTGTTTGTTCTCTATCATTGCCGCCCCCTTGAGAATCAGTCTTGTCCTCAAGACTGAATTGTGGATAATCTCTTTTAATCACATATTCATCTTCCCAGGTAGCCTCATCAAGACTCTTGGAGTGCCATTGGATGAGCCATTGAGACACATTCTCCCCTTGCCGTTGTATAATGCGAGTGGCCACCACCTTTTCAGGCATAAGGTCATCAGCTTGTTCCAGCTCAAGCTCAGGTGGCAGATTAACTGAGCATGGTTGCATACCTATAGCCTTTTTAAGCAAGGAGACATGGAACACTGGGTGTACCTTGGAAGTGGAGGGCAGATGCAGGCAGTAAGCCACTGAACCCACCCTAGTAGCCACCTGGTAGGGTCCAAAATAGCGAGCTGAAAGCTTGGGATAGATCCTTCTGCTGATGGATTGTTGCCTATGAGGTTTCAGCTTCAAATACACCCAATCTCCCACCTCAAAGGTCAGCTTTCTTTGGTGTCGGTCAGCCTGATTTTTCATCTGTTGCTGTGATCGTAACAGCTGTTGTTTAAGCTGTTTTAAGGCCTCATCCCCGTCCCTTAAGTCACAGTCCATTGCCTCCACCCTTACCTCTCTGGGAAGGTACTGGGCAACCGTGGGTGGACTCCTTCCATACACTACTTCGAAGGGGGTAGTTCCTATACTCACATGGTACGTAGTGTTGAACCAGAATTTTGCCCGAGGAAGCCATTGGCTCCATGAGCGGGGTTGGTCAGTAGCAAAACAACGGAGGTAAGACTCGAGGCAGTGGTTAATAACCTCGGTTTGGCCATCCGTCTCTGGGTGATATGAGGAGCTAAATGAGAGTTGAGTACCTTGCAACCGAAATAATTCTTGCCAAAAGTGGCTCATAAACATTTGATCGCGGTCACTAACAATCGTATTTGGAAACCCATGGAGGCGGACAATTTGCTTAATGAACATGTCTGCCACTGTTTGTGTTGTATATGGGTGCTTAAGGGCTATAAAATGGCTGTATTTGGACAGTCTGTCCACCACCGTTACTGCATCAAATCCCTTAGATTTAGGTAACCCCATTATGAAATCCATTGAAATGTCTTCCCATATCGCTTGAGGAAGAGGAAGTGGCTGTAGCAGCCCCACCGGTGATAGGGTAGAAGCTTTGAACCTTTGGCACACCGAGCAGCTTTTGACATAATCTTGGACACGTTGTAACATCCCTTTCCAGTAGAAAATTGCAGCAATCTTTTTGTAAGTCTTGTAGTAGCCGGAATGCCCCCCGGTGACAGAATTATGGAGTTCCTCCAATATGGCAGGGATCCATTTGGAGGTTGATGAGATCACCAATTTCCCGTTCCTATATAAAGTTCCCTGTTTCAGCTGGTACTTGGGCCTGGCAGCTAAGTTGGCTTGCACTTCTTGCCTAATAGATCGTAAGAGAGGATCTTGCTCCACCTCCTCCAACAGCTGCCCCCCATCGGTCCATGTGGGGAAGAATTCAAAAGAGGCCAACTCCACACAATCCTGCTACCTGGAAAGAGCATCAGTTGCTATGTTCAACCTGCCTAGTTTGTATTGGACCTCAAAGACATAGCCCATCAATTTTGAGAGCCAATGCTGCTGGTCCGGAGTGGTGATGCGCTGTTGTAATAAATGGCGCAAGCTCTTTTGATCAGTACATACAGTAAACTGTTTGCCGAGCAAGTATGGTCGCCAGTGTTGTATAGCAAATGCTAAAGCCATTAGCTCTTTTTCATAGGCGGACTTGGCTAAGTTCCGTGCAGCCAATGCCTTGCTGTAGTATGCGATTGGTCTGCCCTCTTGCATTAAGACAGCCCCTAATCCAAGGCCCGATGCATCACATTCCACATAGAAGGTTTTACTAAAGTTAGGCAAGGCTAATAATGGGGCAGCAATTAGCTTCCCTTTCAATGTCTCAAATGCTGTTTGAGCTTGTACACTCCATTGAAACTCGTTTTTCTTGGTCAAGTCAGTTAACGGTTTGGCAATCTTTTCGTAATCTTTTATAAACTTCCGATAGTAACCCGTCAACCCTAGGAATCCCCGAACCCCTTTAACATTCCTCGATATTGGCCAAGCCTATACAGCAGCAACTTTGGAAGGGTCAACAGTAACTCCTTTGCTTGAAATGCAGTGACCAAGATAGTCGATGGAAGTCTGGCCAATTGAACATTTGTTGGGATTAACTCTAAATTGGTTATCCTGGAGCACCCGTAAGATAGTAGATAAGTGTTGCACGTGTTCCTCCTAGCTTCGGCTATAAACCAGAATATCATAAAAAAAAACAAGGACCATGTGTCGCAACCAAGGGCAAAATATGTCGTTCACCATACTTTGGAAAGTTGAGGGAGCGTTAGTAAGCCCAAACAACATTACTAAGAACTCATAATGGCCATCATGGGTGCGAAACGCTGTCTTAGGTTCGTCCCCCTCCCGCATTCGAATTTGATAGAACCTAGACTTTAAATCTAGCTTAGTAAAGTGGGTTGCCCCATTGAGCTCATCCAGCAACTTGTCCACCACTGGTATGGGGTATATATTGACCACCGTGACTTTATTGAGGGCTCTGTAGTCGATACATAATCGCCAAGAGGCGTCCTTCTTGACCAAGAGTACTGGGCTAGAATACGGACTCTGACTTGGTCGGATGATACCCTGCTGTAGCATGTCTACTTCTTGTTTCTGGATTTTAGCCTTCTGTACATACGGGTATCGGTAGGGGCGGACACTGATTGCTTCGTGGCCTGGGAGAAGCTGGATTGCATGATCATGTATACGTCGAGGAGGGAGCCCTGCTAATGGCTGGAAAACAGCAGAGAATCGGTTCATAAGGGCCTGCACATCTGCCATCTGGGTTGAGGTTAAACTTGGGTTGGAGGGTGCTGGCAGTTGAGGAAGACTACAGTGCTGATGCTTCAAACTCCCACCTCCCAATAAAACTCTAAGAGCTCCAATATCATAGAGAGTACCCTCAATTCCTGTCAACTCAATTTGCTTACCATTGAGTTCGAACTTCATCCATCTTTTATCCCAGTTGTGTATAACGTTGCCCAATGTCTTCAACCAGTCAATCCCCAGAATGAAGTCAATTGGTCCCAATTCAAAAAGCAATGAATCCAATGCCAATGCATAAGCTCCCAAATCCAATGGTACTGCCTCACATTTCTCATGCATCTTCACCTGGTATCCATCCCCTAAATTAATGTGCACAGGGAAAATTGGAACAGTGGGAAGGTTTAGGGAACTTACGAGCTTTTGAGATACAAAATTGTGGGTAGCCCCGGAATCCATGAGCAAGATAATTGGTATCCCACACAGTGTTCCCCTTAGCTTGAGAGTCCGTGGAGCCTGAAGGTTTTCCCCAGCTTTGAAGAATACTTCCATGGCTGAGCATTCGGCCTCCACCACTTCTTCTTCTCCCACATCAATCTCCCTCGGTTTCTCTTGCTTTGTTTCATCCATTTTCGGCTCTGTTTCATTCTCGAAAATGGTGATGCGCAACTCTCCCAGACTACAGCGGTGCTGCGGAGAATAACGCTCACCGCATTTAAAGCACAAACCCAGTCGATGGCGTTCATCAATGTCCTTCAATGTTAAGTGCCGTGGCCCCCTATTCCGTGGAGCAGTCTGTATCCGGTTAGGTGGAGGAAGGGTGCGTGGAGATGGATTCTCTGTTGTGGGTACTGGGCCTGGGCTTCTAAGCTTGAGCCTACGATCAACTTGGCCCAACTCCTTGGAGTAAAATAGGTGGGTGAATGGCGACGAGGTGAGAGAAGGCTCAAATCGACTCCCATCTTCACCTCCTCGTTCTCACGACGGTGGCGCACGTCCACATGGTGGACTGAAGGCCAACTCGGCATCCCATGTGAGTTCCATAGCTGCTTCACAGGTCGGGGGTTTCATGAATCGGACCCAATGCCCCATAGGCTCCTTCAAACCTCCCATGAAATATCCCAGGTATTGCGCCTTAGAGGTCTTGGGAATATACCCGATAATAGCCTCAAAGTCTTCAATGTATTCATCTACTGTTCCGGTTTGGAAAAGGGCTCTCAATTCCTCGTAGGGGTTTTGGGTTCGGTGATTACCAAATCTGCCATTCAAACGGTATTTGAATTGGTCCCAAGTCATCCTTAGGCTGTCACGTATAGCCTGAGAAAACCAAGTAATGGCTGCTCCGATCAAACACATCTGGGCGATCGGTAGTTTCATCTCTTCAGGAGTCTGGTGGATGTTGAAATACAGTTCGATTTTGGCTATCCAAGTCCAGGGGTCTGATCCAAAGAACTCCGGTACCTTGATCTTGGGTAAGGACATGGCTCCTGCTTCATAGTGATGGTGGGAATCAAAGTGGGGCAAACTGGGTTGCCCAAAATGGATTTGAGAAGGAACAAAGGCTGCCCCTGAGCTAGCAGCACTTGCAGTTGTGTCGGTTGCAGGGTGGGAATTATCGGGGTCGGTGGTGGGTGGTCGTTTTTCTAGTCTGGTTTGGATGGTGGTCTCCAGGCGATCCAGTTTTTGTTCTACATGTTCTCCAAAATTCTGGAAGGTAGTTACATTGGATTGAAGAGCAGATACAGTTCGCTGGATTGAATCCAAAGTTGCTTCATAGGCTTCTACTCTGTTTTGCAAATCCATCTTAGTTTGTAAACGTGTTTGTGGAGGATCTACCATTTCGGATGTTTCCCACATATGGCGCCAAATAATGAAATAGAAAAATTAATGAATAATGCAAGAACGGAAGAGAAGAATAAGAGAGTTATTGAGAGGAAGAATGATTTGTTTTTATTGATAAACAAGGACTGTTACAGTACTGATACAATCCTTATAGGAAGTAGAACCTCCCTCTCCAACAATGGAGCCCTGCTAAGAAGCAGATTACAAACTCATTTCTTGCATACCCCTCCTTTCCCCAAACAACAATTAATAAAGCTAATTCAAAAAACAGAAACCGTTGGCCCTCTTGTCCTGCTAGGACTCACCCTAACAAATTCTACTTACAAGGTATTAGTGATTTCCATCCTTGTCCCGGCCCTGAAGCTTCTTCCTGCGGGTGTAAACTTGCAAGATATTCGGCCCAATAGTAGTCTGGTCCAATTCAACATCTCCTCCTGTTTGTTCTCTATTTGTAATGCACCAGTTCAGAAAAATAATTTGAAATAGTAAGCTTGCTTTGTTTTGTGCCATGAATTTTGTTCTTAAGTTAAAAAATCCGAGCATCATTTTCCATTCGAGAATAGGTGATTTTTGCAAGTTTTCATATCTTCTCTGCAGTGTCAAGTAGTAAATACCGTCAAGAGATCTTATGATGCATAGAGTTAAGAAGTCAAGACATAACCAACGATTTATTAGTCTTATTGACTAAAAGTAGGGTCAGTAACAGGTGGCGGTTTCTTATTTTCATCAATATAACCCTGCAATCTTCTAGATTTAATAGACAATAAGCATGATCGAGATCAGGCTAAATAAGTACTACTCCCATTTAGTTTAACAAGGCTAATTTGAGAATATGGACTGTCATTAATAGGATAGTATTTCTCTCCTTTCGTATTAGTGTTCTTAGTATCTGACATAATGGCAAATAAGAATTGAAAGACAATAAACACCCAAACAGCAAAGAACCACCCCAACAGCAGAAGAAACCCCCCCCAAAAAAGAGTTACAGAACTTGTTACGTGGGACCCAGAAAACAAAGGTGTTGGAAGTCACTGGAAATCAGTCCACCGGAGTCGGAAAATGCCGGCGAGATGGACAGAGGAAGAATCAGCGGTAAAAAGTGGCTGGACGACGTGGCATGCGCCAGCGAGTGGAGGAAGATCCAAAACCTTTTAGCGGCGTGTGTACCCATGCGCATGGTTGGATGGTGCCGGAAAATTGGGCAATGGCCGGAAATCGTCTGGGCTTCCCTCCGGTGTGGGCGGTATCAAAATAGAAGGGCTGAAACGCGACCTTCTATACTTGCCGAAAAAACTGCGATTGAAAATAACCAGCTGCGGAAGGGAGTTAACTCGATCTTTGAAACAGCAGTGACTCTGATACCATGAAAATTTTTGTGAAACGAGATTTTTTTTATTATCTCAATTACACCTTAAACTATAATACAAATAGATTTATATATATGCAGCTAGTATAAATGGAAAAATACTATTATACCCTTAATTACAAAACTAACTAAAGAGAATATATTAACCAACACTTAGGAGTGAAGGTAGCAAGGAGCAAGAAAGGGATTTTCTCTCAAAGAAAATATGTATTAATTGTCGACAAAGACGGAGATAACATGAGCTAAGCCATGCAAACACACTTATGATTCCTAATTTACATCTTACAAAAGATGATGGGGATTTATTTGAAGACCCTAGGAACTATATAAGATTAGTTGGGTTGGGAGATTGAACTATTTCACTTTGCCTTGTCCAGATAATGAATATATAATTAGTGTTGTTTGTTAGTTTATGTTTGCACCAAAGTTAATCATGGGGCAGTTCTAGAACAGATTTTATGTTATTTGAAAGGGGTTTTAGACATGATGTACTGTAATAGAAATCATAGACACGCTAGCATTAAATATCTTGTACGTGCTGATTGTGTTGGGTCCAAAGTTAATTGGAGGTCCACTACTATGTTTTTGTTGGTGGAAACTCATGGAAGAGTAAGAAGCAAAAAATGTTGTAACCCGATCTAGTGCAAAATCAAAATATTGAGCCATGGTACAGTCTGTTTGTGAGATTATGTAAATATATTATCTCTTAGTTGAAATTTGGCCTAAAATCTTCAGGTGCAACAAAATTGTGGTGTGATAATTAGGCCACTCTTCATATTGCCTCAAATCCAGTAATTTATAATAGGACCAAACATACTGAGGTTGATAATCACTTTCTTTGTGAGAAAATTCAAGAAAATTCGATGTTTGGAGATCAACTTGGTGATATCTTTGCAAAAGCTCTAAATTGGATTCGGATTGAATCTCTTTGTAACAAATTGAGCATGATTAACATCTATGCTCTAGCTTGAAGGAGACTGTTATCAAATGAGGAGTGGAGTTGACTTTCCTAATTTATGTACATAATTCTATGGAGCTAATTAGGAGCTAACTTGTAGGGATTTTATTTGATCTATTTCCTTCTACAACCTATGTAATCTGTGTATAAATACCTGTATTCTGAAGTGAATAACATTAGACAAATTTCCTCTCTTTCTTCATCACAGTTAAGAACAGCATTCAAGGTACTTTTATAGGACAGAGTGTTTCATTTTGTTAGTTTTTTCACCGATATATCCACCCTTGTACAAGAAATGAAAATGGGGGAGGAGTAAAAAGAGTGTAAAGATAGTGTATGGTTGAGGAGAAAGATGCCACATGTACTCCTTGTATAAGTTTTGGTCTTTCTTATTTTGCGGGTATTTTTATTCTCATATATTACGAGCTGTCACTTGGACTTTTGGCTCTTCTGTTTTGTTTTTTTTTTGTTTTTTTTTGTGTGTGCGTGTTTATGTGTTCTGTTTATCTTTGTTTATTAATTCATTTTCAGTTATCTTTCAATTAGTCAACAATTTACAGTTTGATCTAGTAAAAAAAGCCTTGTACCTTTATATTCTTTTTGGTGGTCATAATCATTCAATTACCTAGATGCAGGAACTCCCAAATCAGATCATTAAAAGGAAGTTTGAATAAATTCTTTACTTTATTATGCCTAGTCAATTATATCTTCATGTAGAACATTATCTTTATATTTCCATTAAACCTGTCTTCCATAGTTTAATTGAAAAGTTCTACATTCAGGGTTTCCAGTTGACTAGCTCAACATTCAAAGGATCAGAACCATGTAACTTGCCAAGGTTTTAGCCTTCACAATTGCATATTTAGCTTTCCGTGGTTCAAAATACATTCTGAGTTCTTTTCTTTTAACTTTTTTTTTTTCTTTTTTTCTCTCCTGCAGTATCCTGTCATGCAGGCTTGCACCCAAGTCTCCTCAAGATCTGGAACAATTTGTGACAGAATTTTTCTCGAATATTCCTCACACCACAATCATTTGCATAAGTTTGGTAGGTGGTCCTTATGCAACTTTACTGCAAGAGCTACTGGCGTATCCTTCCCATGTCAACGCATGGATGCTGTTATCACGATTGAATTTTAAGAGCCACCCTCTTGTATTGCTTCTGCCACTGGATTTAATTCCGAAAGGTATTTTGCATAAGATAATAATAGGATTAGAATTACAATTGTTATACACCCATTTAATACTTGTCCTAAGTTATGGCATACTCAAAATTGTCAGAAGTTTCAGACTATGAGGTAGCCAGCTATGGATGTGGAGAACTTTCAGAGGGCAATGACTCGGGTAAACATTGGCACTGTCCCTGGGGTTTCACAGTCATCGATGAAGTGGCTCCTGCATTCAAATCCATTTTGGAGGAGAATTACTTATCTTCATCAATCTCTCCTTCAGAGGACACCAAAGAAACTAGAACTTTATGGTGGATGAGAAGGAAGACTCTGGATTCTCAACTCGGTAAATTACTGAGGTAGTCATCTCCACTCAACATAACTTTGTTGATTCTCACTGTGAAACTAGCTTCCCAAAACTGTTTTAAATTTTGGTCGGATAGATGTTTTCTATGAAATTAATGGGTTCATTACAATAATATTTGATGAACTGCTACTTTTAAACGTATTGTCATCCATCCTCATGGTTAAAACTTACATCATGTTCCTAATTACTTAAACTTTAGCTGAAGTAGAATGTAGTGCATAAGTAGAATGTAGTGCATGCTGCTCAGCTTCTATTCATGCTGTTCAGGATACATGTTAAATATGCAATCCATTCATGCATCTTCATATTATTTTTGCATACCAGACTTATTCACTTGGTTCTCACAAGATGTCATCCCTTCGTGATCCAGGAAATTAGAAGATTTGTGGTTGGGTCCCTGGAGATGTGCACTTCTAGGAGAATTTTCCAATTGTATGCACCTAGACACTGTACAAAAGAAGCTAGTGCAAAATCTGAAGTCCAGCTGTAAATTGGATGTAAATGAAAATCTTCTTAAGATTATTCTTGGGGGAGGAAGTTATACATTAGACAGAGAAGCATTTGTTTCTGATTTGTTATTATCAAGAAGGGGTTGCTTTATTGGCAAAGTTTTATACTCTGATGAAAACATGTCTAGGAGAATTGGCTTTCAGAAACTGTCTGACTTGGCCATCCAACTTTTACATGAGGCTGTGAACGAACTTGAAGAGGACTCTGCAAATAGAGAACCCGTGATCCTGGTGCTTGATTTTGAGGTTCAGGTGGGCCTCTCTTGATTTTTCTTTCCTATCCTTCATCATATTGTAACTTATCTCTGACTTATCCAGTTTGTGTCAGTCAGTCAATGCTTTATCTGAAATAGTATAATGTTGGTAGTTCTTAAAGATTAGCAATGTATAGGCTGGATCTTTACCTGTCTGGTTGGTTTATTTTTATTTTATTTTATTTTTTGAAAAAGAAAAAAAAGGCATGGATGATGAGCTTTAATGTTGACAAATAGAGTATATTCAGAAGGCAGATTCTCAGCGATTTTATCTTATTAAACAAACTTAACCATTGGATTCAATGAAAGGTTTTGTTATTAGCATATGATTATATATATGGCAACATTTCTGCTGAAGCCTAAATCTTGGAGCCTCAGACATTGGAATATGATCAAACAACAGAATCGTTTGAAAAGTGACTGGCACTTTTTTTGCTTTGGAAAAAACATAAGTAGGTGGTATTTGTATTGGTGTTCATCGTAGAGCTGTCTGCCTACATAAATCTAGAAAGCACCTCACTAATCATAGTGCTTCAGAGCCAATCCATCTGAACCTTTGATGCTGGTCTTCCCTCAACTTGCCTCCAGCCTGGAGCTTCAATTGTATTTTAAAAGACTTGCCTAGCATGGTTTTCCTTACCAGAATCTCCTGAATAGCGTATGTTCATATGTAACTGTTCTTGCATTATTCGTCAATGGAATGCTTGACGTTGTCATTTGTATTTCATGGGCTTTGTCCTGTCGCACAGAAAATACATTTCATTGTTTCAAGATAATGCTTTTTCTTTGGTTGATAATGTCAATTGGTGGTTCGTGATTTTATATTTCCTGGCAAATTACTTGGGACATATACTGCACTTATTATTGGAAGAGGGGATCAGATTTGTCATTATTTCTCCTCCCAATGATTTTGTTTCATCTCAGCTAACCAAACTAATGTAACAAACAGATGCTTCCATGGGAGAATTTACCTGTACTTAGAAACCAGGAGGTTTATCGGATGCCTTCTGTTGGCAGTATCTGTCTTACACTTGACAGAAGTTGCAACCATCAAGATCAAGTGGGGAGAATAATTGCTGGCTTCCCTTCCATAGATCCCTTGGATGCGTTCTACTTACTGAATCCCAGTGGTGATCTAAGCAGCACACAATTTGAGTTTGAAAATTGGTTCAGAGACAAAAAATTGGAGGTATTTCTTTCATTACCTTTAAGGAAAAAGAATAATGGAAAGATTTACGCATAGGCTTAAGGTAGTTATCTCCTGCCCATTTTGTGGCATACTTAATGAGAGATCCATTCACACTTTCTTTTTCTTTATATGATATCTTTTGGAATATTGAAGGTAGTTTGATCATAGATATATGTGATTTAAGATTACTTAATTAATGTGTTTTTCATTACTTAATTAATGTGTTTTTCAAATGATATATTATTAAATATTGATGCAGGGGAAAGCCGGATGTGTTCCCACTGCTGAAGAACTAACTTCAGCCTTGAAAAACCATGACCTCTTCTTATATTTTGGACATGGAAGTGGTATGCATCATCAAATATGAGTCTCTTAGTTTGCATTATGAAATACCCTTGAGATGATATTGAATGTGTAATTGTGTACATGAAATTCCACAGGGGCACAATACATATCACAGCAAGAAATTCAGAAATTGGAAAATTGTGCTGCTTGTCTTTTGATGGGATGCAGTAGCGGTGCCCTGACGTTAAATGGGAGTTACATACCCCAAGGAGCTCCAATATCCTATCTGCTGGCTGGCTCTCCCATAATTGTCGCAAATCTTTGGGAAGTAACAGATAAGGATATTGATCGGTTTGGAAAGGCAATGCTTGATGCTTGGTTAAAGGAGAGATGTAGTGCCTCCATAGATTGTGTTCAGTGCAATTTACTAGCAAAAGAATTTAAGGCCATGAACTTGAGGGATAGCAAAGTTGGGATGAGGAAGAAAACCCAAAAGAAGAGAGAAGCTGAAGGTGGTGATAATGATTGTTGTAACCATAAACCAAAGATTGGATTTTTCATGAGTCAAGCTCGTGAAGCTTGCAGACTTCCTTATTTGATTGGAGCTTCTCCTGTGTGTTATGGAGTTCCTACAGGCATAAGGAAGAAGAACTTGTAGCATATTCTAGAGAACCTGCTCCTACCAACATTTAGAATTAGACCTATTGATGGGCCGAATTTTGGATATGTTTACGTGGTTTTTAAAACACTTCTCGTCTCCAAATTCAGCCATGATCAGATTTATAGAGAATTCATGAGCTTTATCTGCTTCAGCCCCAATGGAGGCATCACAGGAATTTCATGAATCCTCGTACTCATTCTCCTCGGATATGTGGAAAAGAACCAATATATAGCAGATTTTATTTTTTTGGTGGGGTCGTGTGTAATTATTTGATATCCCTTGATTGCGTTATTATATATGATATAAGAGTGAAATAACTATAATAGTACTTGCCGCTTCTATTGTATACTCATAATATAGCTTAATTTTCGTATAAAAAAATATAACGCAATTTTATATTTTTTATGTGATTAAATTATTAAAAATTGTAATTTTTTTTGTCACTCAGCTAAATAATAATTGTGAAAAAAAAAAGTAAATGACATTACACAATCGATATTTCTTTTTTGGTCATTCATGACATAAGAGCTTGTTGGAAGTGCACCGATTTTTCCCCAAAAGGTACACCTAAATCAAGAAAAAATTCATGTAATTAGGAATAATTTGTCACTGCTATCAGTACCACAATCAATTTAGGATTGTAATAGATTTACTTTTTGTTAAATTCAAATGTGCCATGTGACATTTGATTTTATGAGGTGGGTATGAGGGTTTTTTCAGGTGTTTAAATATATCTAAACTATTATCATTTTGCTATTAAATCTAAATGAATTAACAGGTATTATATCGTCCAAAAAATTAGTAGACATTCATTTAAAAGAAAAATAGTTGGTATATTTTTATGCCACCTGCATTTTTCATGACAAGATTTGCAACATACCCCATCCATAACACACCCGCGCGCGTGTATATATATGTATATATAATTTTTTAATTTAAAGAAAAATTAATTTATATTATCTCTATTTTATTTTAAATATTCACTTTCACTTTAATACCAAAATTAAAAAAACTAAATTTATAAAAAAGATATTAGCAATTGGCTAATGTTTTCTTTTCTAATTTCAAGTATATCATTTAATTTTTATACAATCAAAATTATATTTTTCACTATATTAAATATGGCAGTGCATGAAAAATAATTACAGATATATAAATATTTTTCTTAAATTTCTAAAAAATATTTAAAATAAAATAATGACTACTAATTATAATTAAAGAAAATAGGATGATACTGTAGCACAAATAAAAATGAAAATGGATGATAATATTAATGGAAAATGACATATGAATCGCAGATGCCAATTGAAGTCCTTTGGTTACACGAATAGTTATAGGATTTATAACACACCCACTTGGCATGCCTTAATTGGTTGATAGATTTCCAGTTATAGTTGCCACCTGTTTTGCTTAGATATAATCAATCAATTGTGAAAGTAACCTTTTTGTCTTATAATTAATGGCATCATCTTGTATCTCTACCCCTTGAAAACACTAATGAAATGTGACCACCTACATAAAACAATCCACATACGCTTTAAACCCAAACATTAGACTAGTAAAACCTTTGTACGCCACAAAGATTGAAACTTTACCCAAATGGGTCCCAAGAAAATCAATCCAACCTACCAAAACTTTTGAGCATAATGGCTGCTTTTAATTCTTCAGAACAAGACAGAGAAAAACTTTACGTCACAACATTGACATCACAAAAAAATGACAAAAAAAGAAAAGCTTACAACACAATTATCTTAAGGAAAAAAATAAATAAACAAAAGTCTTCAGTTGACAAAATCTTCTATTCCAGTTTTGTTGTCTGGTACAAAAGGTTCTAGTTCCTTGCTTGCAATTTTTCAAGTGATAGAACATCCTTAAGGGCAATAGGAACAAAAAAAAAAAAAATCACTCTTTTCCTTTTATCCAAGCAAAGATTACCTCAAAAAGTAGTATTAAATTCTTGAAATTTTGGAAATGTGGTTGGGATTTAATTAAGTCTTAATTAATTCTTCACTACCTGAGGGCCTATCTGAGCTTTGCATACTTGAGGATTCTGAGGAAGTGTAGGAAAAAGCTTCAATTTTTGTTGGTGCATTTGATATAAAACTATTAGTGGTAAAAGACTTTCTGGAGCTTTCAGGTTCAAGCAACGTAGCATTCATAAATGGAGGTTGGTTAGGTAGAGGGATCTCACAGCACCCATTCCTTAACATCTCCACACCTTGTGGCATTGAGGGTCTTAAGCTAACTGAAGCTTGTGTGCATAGGAGTCCAATCTGAAGCACCCGGCATGCCTCCTCTGCTGGAAAATCATCTTTCAGGCATGGATCAACTGCTTCAAATAATCTATTTGATCTGTAAAGTTGCCATACCTGATTCCAAAAATGGGGAAAATCTTTCAGCATCATCAAATATAAACAAGTCTTAAACAGAACTAAACAAAGACTTTGAGATCATACTGTTTGGAGAAGGGATTTAGAGTCCTCTATGAAAGAATTACATCTTTTTCCCATTACTATCTCAAGAACTACTACCCCAAAACTGTATACATCTGCTTTCTCCGTGAGTTGGCCGCGTATTAGATACTCAGGAGCCATATACCCTCTGCATCGACAATGGTTATACCTTTTAATTTGACAAGGAAGAATAAAAGAAACAAAATAAATTGTTTAATCCATCATTGGTCAGTTGCTATCAAGAGCTACACTAATAGAGGACTCACATTGTTCCTGCAATTCCGGTACTAAGATGAGTCTTATCAGCACCAAAACATCGAACAAGTCCAAAATCTGCAATTTTTGGAGTGAGATTCACATCAAGAAGAACATTACTGCTTTTAATGTCTCTATGGATTATTCTCACTGGGGAACCTCCATGAAGATATGCAAGCCCTTCTGCTGTTCCAACAATTATCTCGAATCTTTCTTTCCAATTCAGAATTCTGGGTTTGTTTTTACCTGCACAGGAAAGTCATTTGAATAATGAGTTTGATTTGAATCAGGTGGTGCTTCTGTATAAGCATCAAAGGTCTCTAGTTTTGAAGATTACCGAAAATGAACTGATCAAGGCTCTTGTTCTGAACATATTCATAAACCAGAAGACTTTCAGGGCCTTCAATGCTACATCCTAGAAGCTTGACAAGGTTTTTTTGTTGAATTCCACTGATTAAGTTGACTTCATTGAAAAACTCATCAACCCATTGTCTTGTATTGAAAATCAATCTCTTGACAGCAACGGTCCCACCATTTTGAAGAGTCCCCACATACACAGAACCAGCTCCTCCTTGGCCTAGTTTCCTTGATGCATTGAAATAGTCTGTTGCCTTTTCTAGGGTCTCATATTTGAAATTCAAGCTCGATTTGTTGAAACTGATAGAAACTTTTTCAAGATTGTTGCGTTCTAGGAAACACAGGAGAAAAATGATGCAATAAAATTAGAACATTAATCCATATGATGAGACTAGATACCATTTTATTCAGTGGATTTAATACAATTGGCTGTAAATAGTCTGAAGTACCTTGTCTTTCCTTCAACAATCTTACATACGTGGCATAAGCTGCAAAAAGGGACAGCATGAGGAGTGCAGCTGCTGCTAAACCAATAGTTATGGCAACTCCTAAACCAGAAAATCCTGAAAATCATGAAAGTACTTTATAAAATCAAGATTTTATGAGGAGATCTATTAAATAAACCGAAATAGGATCACAGAACTAAGAATAAGAAAGCAACAACAGAGTCAAAAAGAACCCAGAAAGCTGTTTGGTTTTTAAGAAAAACTTCCAACAAACAACAAAAGAAAAAACCTAACACATCTGTTGCAAAAACCCAAAAGTGAATTCTCCAAGCGATTCGGTTTAAACATCTATCCCATTCATCAATTTGATGGACAATTCAATTTCGGGAAAGAAACAGAGTAGCATATAACCTATCAATCTTTCCTAAATTTCCTTTGTTTAATGAAAATAAGGCCAAAACCCACAAATAAAAAACAAAGGAAAAAAGAAAAATCACCATGATCACCCTTTAATTCTCCTCCATCATTGAAGAACCTGCGAGTAGAATATCTGAAGTAGCAACCGGCACTCATTCCTCTGCCTTCCTTCTTAGGCCCACACTGTTTCAATTCATTACCAGCCTTAAGCAAGCACTGTCTACACTCATTTTTCCCCAAACTTTCCCAACACTGACCCAAACCATAAATCCCATTAATCCCAACAGCACCAAACCCACCATTCTCCACAGCCTTTTTAGTAACATTACCAACAACAAAGCCAACAGTCTCACCAAATATCACTCTCACAGTGGGATCATCAAACCCAGAAATAGTCTCATTGCTACATTCCACAGCATCCAAAACAGAGACAGATTGATTGAAAAAGTCATATTTATCGTAACGGAGAAAGCAGCCATCAAGATAAATGCGGGCGGAGCGAGAAGGAAGGCAGCGTGGGAGCTTAGTGCGAGAGGCGGCATAGCAAAGGAGACAATCAGTCTGAGAAAGGTCGTGATGGCATTGAGCTAAAGCATAAAAAGGAAATGTAGAATTGAGATGATAAGAAGCAAAGTGGGTATTTGTTATTAGCTGAGATAGAGTTTCCATTTCTTTGACAAAAGCTGGGATTAGTCCTGGAGGTGTAGCTGCTGTGCGAGTTGAGTTGCCGCAAAAGAGCCCTGACTGGGTAATTCGAGGATCAGAGATTGAAAGAGAGATTAAAGAGTAGAAGAAAGAGGAAAAGAACCATATTTTGCCTAAATTTAGAGAATGCATGGAATGGAGTTTTCTTCTTCTTCTTCTTCTTCTTCTTCTTCTTCTTCTTCTTCTTCTTCTGCTTTTCCTTTGTGTGAGTGTACGGAGAAGAAGAAGGAAGGAAGGTATGAGAAAAGAGAGAGCGTTGAAAAATTACAAGGCTGAATTGGATTTATGCGGTATATGGTTTCTCACAGTAAGATGAAAGCTGTTTCATTGGTTTTTTCCAATGTTTTCGGAATAGGCTCGGAGATCGATTCGGTCTACTAACTGAGTCAAAAATTAATTGATTGAATTAATTTGACTCGAAATTTTTACTTTTTATGAAATATAATTATTTATAAAAAAATAAAAATATAATATATCAAAATATATTGAAAAATTTATTAATTAATAAATATCAATGCAAACATATTAAGACCAACAAAATTAATTGTATTTTTAAAATTATTTGTATACTATTTATATACTAATTACAACATGGTGATGCTTAATTAGCCAATATTAATTATCCTTGGATGGTGCTTATCAATGTCTAATTGCAGCTCCATTAACATGCAATTTAAGCAATCAAAGCTTAATCCAATTTCTTACCAGTTTTTTAATCCTTAGAAACTAATTATATGTTCAAAAATTCCTATCGTTTCAAAATTTTCAATCATAATTACCAATTTAGTAGTTGTAATTACTATGAAAAGATTTTTTCGATCTATATGTAATAAACTCTTATATATATAAAATAATAACTAAAAAATTATCTACTATTATGATCAAACATAAAAAATTTTTGTGGTAATTTAATTATGCATTCAGATATGTATTATAGACATTATCTTTGTATATTTTGCATATATATAATATTTTTTTATGGATTTAGTTAAAAGAACACATTATAGAATCTTTAAATTTTTGTGGTGATTCAATTCTGCATTCAGATATGTATTAAAAACATTATCTTTGTATATTTTGTATATATATAATAATTTGTTATGAATTTAGTTAAAAGAACACATTATAGGATCTTTAAATTTTATGTTTTTAATTATATCATTGTATTTTTTGGAAATTTAGAGATTGATTTCTTAAAATGCAAAATTTTTTGGTTGAACCGAAATTTGGTCCAAGTCATCGAGTTTCGGTTCAACCTGATTTTTTCGAGTCAATCTGAATTTTTACCATTTCCGATTTTTATGTTGAATCGACTCGAATTGCTTTCCAAGTCACGATCCAACCGGTCTGACCATCCAAGTCAACCCGAATTTAATAACCATGGTTTTTTCTGAATTTACTTTACTTAGTTTTCTATTTGTCTCAATGTTATTAAAATCGGATCGAATAAAAAACCGATAAGGCTTGATTTCATGGTTCGACCGGTTCAATGGGTTAAACCAAGTTTTTTCTATTTTTAAAATATTATAATTATTATAATTTTTTAAATACTATTATATAAAAATTAACAAAATATTCATCAAATATTAAATATATATCACAAATATTCTAATAATAAGTTACAAAATATAATTTTAATTTGATTATTGCAAGTGATTAATTATAGATTTTTGAATATCATATGTTAGAAATATAAAAATACAATCATATCATGAAAATAATTTCATGTTTAGATGAAATACTAATGAAGTAAACACAAAAAAATATTAACCTTACATATATGAATATAATTATATTTAATTACAATAAATTCAAATAGGTAATAAATATATTAAATTATTAAGTGACATTTTTATAATTTAAAATACTAAATTTTCAAATAAAAAAATAAATAATAAAAATTTAATAAATATATATAAATAAATAATAAAAAATTAATACATATATATATATATATATATATATATATATATATATATATATATGTATATTTTAAATTTTCATTATTTATTTATTTGGAAAAAAATTAGTATTTTAAATTTTAAAGATATTACTTAATAATTTAATATACTATTACAATGATCCAAATAGATAATAAGTATATTAAATTATTAAGTGACATATTTATAATTTAAAATACTAATTTTTTAAATAAATAAATAATGAAAATTTAATATATATATATATATATATATATATATATATATATATATATATATATATAAAAATATAATAAGTATATTAAATTATTAAGTGATATACTTAAAATTTAAAATACTAATTTTTTCAAATATATATATATATATATATATGTGTGTGTGTGTGTGCGCGCGCGCACGCGCGCGCGTGTGTGTGTGTGTGGGTGGGTGAAAATATAAGAAAAAAATGATTTTTTATATTTTTTAGCAAAAAACTCGATTTTATTCGATTTAATTCAGTTTTCGATAGTTGAATCAACCGACTGACCTATCGGTTCGTAGTTAAATCAATTAAACCGACCAGTCTGGTTCGATTTTAATAACTATAATTTTGTCTACTAGTTCTGGAAAGTGGAGGCTGATTTCTGCTTTTCGAAGATTATGTTTCTGTCTTTACTTCGTCACTTCAAATTTGAATTAGGTTTGCCTCTTTAGTCTTTACTTTCCCTAAACAATTTAATAAAGAGAATTTTATTATTGAAATTAAAATTTATATTTGAAAACATAACACATAAAATCTTAATTATTTCAGTTTATATGTTTTCTATGTTTCAAAAAATATTTTAATAATGTATAAAAAAATTTCGAATTCAAATCCATCTTTCCGTAATATATATATATATATATATATATATATATATATATATTTGCGCTATTGATTTATGATTACAACTTATGCTTCATAATTAAAATCCCATGGGTTTCATCAATTTGTAAGTCAACCTACAGGTCATAGTTATTAAAACCGAATCAAATCGGTAGGTTGAACCGGTTTAATTGCGAACCGACAGGCCATTCGATTGATTTAACTATAAAAAACCGAATTGAATCGAAAAAATTGAGTTGAACCAAAAAACCGAAAAACCAGATAAAATGGGGTTTTTGGCTAAAAATTGCAAAAAATTATAATTTTTTATATTTTTTCACCCCCCATATATATATATATATATATATATATATATATATATATATATATATTTGAAAAAATTAGTATTTTAAATTTTTAATATGTCACTTAATAATTTAATATACTTATTATATATTTGGTTCATTATAATCAAATATATGTGTGTGTGTGTATATATATATATATATATATATAATTTTTATTATTCATTTATTTCAAAAAATTAGTATTTTAAAGTCTAAAGATATCACTTAATAATTTAATATACTTATTATCTATTTGGTTCATTATATATATATGAAATTTTCATGATTTATTTTTTTTTGAAAAATATAGTATTTTAAATTTTAAAGGTGTCACTTAATAATTTAATATACTTATTATCTATTTGAATTTATTGTAATTAAATATAATTATACTTATATATGTAAGATTAATATTTTCTATGTTTGCTTCATTAGTACTCCATCTAAAATTTTTTTTTCATGATATGATTGTATCTTTATATTTCTAATATATGATATTTAAAAATATATAATTAATTACTTATAATAATAAAATTAAAATTATATTTTACAATTTATTATTAGGATATTTATGACATATATTAATATTTGATGAATATTTTTTTTAATTTTTATACAATAATATTTATAAAATTATAATAATTTATAAAATTTAAAAAAAAAATTCGATTGAATTTGATTAAACTAATTGAACTAAAAACTTTCAATTTTACATTGCTATATGCTGATATTGTTGAACTTGGCTCTGCCAAAGGGAAAGTGCAGCTACGAAGATGTCCACCTGGCACCAATTTATTTGGTCTGCATAATATTTTATTTATTTCATTCCTAATGTGCACCGTCTCGTGGGCCCATTTTCCTGACTTTCTATTTATCCACCTATCGGTAATCCACCGCCACGTCAACATCTTCAAACGAAAATGCTTTAATTTTTAAATATTTTAATTTTATTTTTCTCACCGTCCAACTGAAACGTGGGTATATTTTAATTTTAATTGATGCTTTCTATTATTATTGTTAATATCTTTAATTTTTATCAATTTTAAAGAATTATTTTCTTAGATGTTTAGAATATTATTTATTTTATCAGTTTGTGTTATGTCTTTTCTTGATTATTAAAAAAAAAATTGTTGTAAATTTGCATGCAGAGTTCTGATATTAACGTTTAACGTAGTATCAGTAGATTTATAACATTAATTCAATATTAATTCAGCTTTCATGCTTATATACAAATCTCAACAATCAAGAAGTGAAAAAAAATGAAATCAAAATTTCAAAATTTTTGACAATAATAATAGTTATTCTTTTTTATTTATTTTTTTATATTATATTTTTGTGGGCGGAAAATGGTGAAAATTTTAATTAAAAATATTTTAAGATCTTCACATTCGCTTGTCATTGAACTGAAAAATCATGATTTGTTTTCTTTTATATAGAATGCAATGTCTTTATTTAAGGTCACAACCCATCAATTATCATAATAAATAAAGAATAAAAATTAAGCAAATTGAATACTAATTATAGTTATGAAGATAAAAACGATCATTAATTTTTTCTCTTGATTAATTAGGTTGACACAAGCATTCAAGGTTGCTGAACCCCTTTCTTCTAACCATCTACTCCCTCCGTTTTTTTTATCTGTTACTTTTGAGTAAAATTTAAATTCTATTTATTTGTCACTTTTAGAATTTCAATGTAATTTAATTTACTTTTTCAATTTATTTTTTTCCTAATAAAGTTAGAATCAATCAGATTTGATAATTTAGTTTTAATCATGTAATTTAATACTAAATTTAAGTCTATTTATTATTTTTTAATTTTAGTAAAAAAATAAAAATAACTGATAAAAAAGAATAGAGGAAGTAATATTTAATGATTATTATCACCAAGTCTTTGACAATTATCCTCACAAAGTCAACAATTTGCAATTTTTTTTGGAGGTTCAATTACATAATAATTGCCAATTTGTAGTAACTATTACTCCCTCCGTTCTTTTTTATCTGTCACTTTCGAGTAAAATTCAAATTTTATTTATCTGTCACTTTTAGATTTTTAATGTAATTTAATTTGCTTTTGTAATTTATTTTTCTTTTTCAATAAAATCAAAATCAATCAGATTTGATAATTTAGTTTTAATCACATAATTTAATACTAAATTTAAGTCTATTTATTATTTCTTAATCCTAGTGAAAATAACAAAAGTGATTGATAAAAAAAACGGAGGGAGTACTTGGAAATTTTGCACCTTAAGGCATTGTTCAACAGGCTTTTAAATTCAAAGTGTTCACATTATTGCACCAAAGGAATATGAGTGTTAATATGTGTGCAATACAAATATGATTAACGCGTTCAGAGGCGTAATAAGAAATTAGATTCAGTGGGGTAAAAAATGATTTCTATATTTTGGTCTTATTTTAACAATGTTTCACATTTTCTTCAAGCTACATTATGAGCACTATTAGGGTGGGTCAATTTCATCTATGGTCATTAGACTTACGTCTAATAGCCAAAAAGTAGCTGACTTATTTTTTATTACTTAAATGTCACCGAACTTATCACTTTTTTGCAGAAAAGTCATCTTGACCGATTTTTGACGATTACTCTTACCGGAATGTTGACATAGCACGTCATGTCATTTGTTTGGACACACATGGCATGACACGTCAGCAACCATATCACCAGAAGAGGCCACGTGTGTTCAAAAATATGATATGGTGTATGATATGGCCTCTTTCGATGACGTGACTGCTGACGTGTCATGCCACATGTGTTCAGGCATATGGCGTGACATGCCACATCAGTATTCTCGCAAGAATTATCGCAAAAAACCGATTAAGATAACTTTTTCTGCAAAAATGTGATAAGTTCAGTGACATTTAAGTCACGAAAAATAAGTTAGTTACTTTTGGGCGATTAGGCGTAAGTGTAACACCCTTATCACTCTTAACACTGTAACGGTATACCAAAGGCCGAAATTTTTTTTTCCAACTTATTCATCACGCTTCATTAACATTTACTTAATTATTTTGGTAACACTTGCCGATGACCTATAACTGTCCCATTTACTATGCATTTAATAAAATTTTTACAATATAACGGCTGTACATAGTACAAGCCGCCTGAAACGCAAACAATTTCACACAGCCTCTCAGAGGCACAACAATCAGCAATCTCAAATATATCCATGCATTCGACAACATACATATATCCAAAATATAGTTTCCCTAATTTAACTCCTGTTTAACATTTACATCACCAACTGTAAAGTTCATATACATGCCAAGACCAAACAATATAAACTCTTTAAAAGAAGTCTTTCAGTCTGTATTCTTGCTCCTGCTTCTGACTACCTGTACGCAGTAAAAAAACTACGCGCAGAGCACTCAACATGCCCAATGGTGACTGAGAATTGATATATTTCCTATATCTCATCGTTATTGTTAAATAATAACTTATACAAATATTCATAAAATTATTTAATTATTTATTAAATATCGATTTAACCTGTTCAATAATATTATTCATTTTAATCGCGCAATTATAAATTTGCCGTTAAAAAACTTATTTATGATCTTTAAACTAATAATTGAAGCGTTTTACATTCCTATATACTTATTTTGACATTTATATGCAAAATTTATATTTTAGTCCTTGCTGACTATAAAACTCACTTTTTAAACAATTTAACTATTATCTGACTCTTTTATCTTTATTTAAGCATTTTTCACTTAATTTACCTACTTTTTACACTTTCAAAAAAATTACTATTTTGCCCCCTAAACTTTCTTTTTCTTTCATTTTAGTCCTTTTTTCACTATTTATTCTTACCTTTCATTGTCTTTTCACTTCTTTATCATTTTATTTCCATTATGCCTTTAGTACAAACCTGATAGAAAATCTCAGACCGGATATACGGAACATGGACCCCATGGGTCCTACTAAAAGGGAAATGATTCCCAAGAAACCATTCTCAAACACTGCACTATTCACTTTCACTTTACACTTAATCTATGGAGATCAATGATCCTACCCATGGCAAAGCAAGTTGCCATGACTTGCACCGAGGTAAAAGGGTGTTCCTATGGTTAGCCAACTATATCCAGAACTAGTTTTTACTGCCAGACTATTTCTAAGGGCACAGTAATAATTACTTTATTTACTTTTTTAATTTTCAAAAAATTCAACGGTTGACTATTTATTTCTTTTTCATTGACTATAATTTAATTTCATAATAATTCACCTTTTTCAACATTTTTATGCAATTACTCATTAATAATTCAATTATTTCTATTACACATATTCACATTAAATTTTTAATAAAATCTTAATAATTTTAATAAATTCCAATAAAATTTATTTAAGCATTATTTATTATTTACTATCATTGTTCACTAAAAGAATCAAATATTTCACAATATTTCATAACTTTCACTATAAACATAAATGTTACATAGTCTTTAAAATTCCAAAATAAATTCCAATAATTTAATAAAAATTCATGGACACTACACATTATTTCTATAATTAGTTTAGGCTAATATATATTATTTTCAAGCAATAATTCATCATTTTACCCTAGAAGAGAATTCGGCCACTTAAAGAATATAACCCTAAAATTTTTTTTTCTTCCATTTAAGCCTTGATTTCATCTTGTTTAATGTCCAATTTCATTTACCCTAATAAAATTTCATCAATTAACAACGTTAAAATTTTTTACCCTAATTACATAATCGAATTAAATTCATAAACTTAGAAAATGTAAAGATTAATTAGTCACTTACAATTTTTACTTGAATTAGGAAGCCTAAGCCTCATTTCCTTTGCCTTTGTCCCTTAAAAGCTTTTTCCTTCTTCACCACCTACCATGACTAGCCAATAAACCTTAATTTTCCTTATTTTCTTGTTCTCAAATGAAAAATTCAAGCCCATAATCACATTTTACACCTCAAAATCTATGGAAAAACATTAAAGAATCAAATTAAATCACTTAATTTCTCAAGATCAAACTTACCACTTTTTCTTTCTCTACTTGTTTTCTCCACTTTGCTCAAATCAAACAATAAAAGCTATTTTTGTGATCTAGAGATATGGAACTACAACTCTTAAGTTGAAAGTTATGGGAGATTTTGAGTGATGAGGAAGCAAAAGAGAGAGAAGAAAGGGAGAAGGTGATTTCGACCAAGAGAGGAGAGGAGAGGCTGCTACAAATTTTTGGATTTTTCTCTAGATTTTAGGCTTATATATGCCTCTATAATGGGTCTAAAATTGGGCCAAACCAATGGGCTTAGTCCATTTATTTCTTAAGGCCCATTTTAGGCCTCTTACAGCCTAATCAAATTTATCTCTCTTTCATCCATCAAATCACTCCAAAAATAATTTCATCACTCTTATCACATCAAAAATAGCTAGCGCACAAATTTTTGGCTTAATCGGAGCTCGTTATCGATCTGATTCAAACTTATCGATCCAATTCGACAACTGCCGATGTCACTGAAAAATTCCATTCTCATCACTAAAATATTCTACATAAAAATTCATGTAGGCATGCAAAATCTGGAAATTTTCGGAGTTCGTTTACTATTTTTTAATTATTTATGCAAAATCAAGTCACCTTCCTTACCAGAGAAATTGACTCCCTACCTTTTTCATGTTTTTGACCTTTGGAAGCCCATTTGACCTTAATTTCACTTGAAATTTCAACTCCGGACTCCCCATGACTAATACTTTTTGATGATCTAATAAAATATTTTTTGACTTTCGAGTGTTTTTTTGGGCCCGAAAAATACTATTTACTATCAAAAAGTACTATTTACAGTTGATCCGGTGTTCAAGCCATTACATTTCTTCCCTACTAAAAGAAATTTCACCCTTAAAATTTACCTGAACTAAAAAGTAGAGGATCCTCCTGTCTCATTGTTGCTTCGGGTTCCCATGTCGCTTCCTCAACATTATTGTGATGCCACAAGACTTTCACCAATGGAATCTGTTTATTTTGAAGCTGTCGGACTTCCCTAGCCAAAATCTTTACTGGTCTTTCCTCATAGCTCATGTCAGTCTGAACCTGTATCTCTTCTGGTGCTATCACACGACTCGAATCAGACCTGTATCTGCGGAGTATAGATACATGAAAGACATTATGTATCTTTTCCAAAGCAGATGGCAGTTTCAACCTTTAGGCCACGAGACCCACTCGCTGAAGTACCTCATATGGACCAATGGACCTAGGGCTTACCAAATCTCAGAACTTTCTTTCATGGAGATACTTTCAGAAAGACCTTGTCTCCAACCTGAAATTCGATCTTTCTTTTTTAGATCTGTATATGACTTCTAACGATCCATTACTTCCTTCAATCTACTTTTAATGATCTGGACCTCTTCTTTAGAGTCACGAATCAATTTCGAACCTGTAACGCCTTCTTAACTAAATTTAAGACCTATACTGTTCATTAATACCCTTATAAATATTAAGCTATTATTTTGATTTTAACGAAAAAATTTTGCAATATAACGACTAAATTTTCTTAGTTTCCAAACCTATAAAAAAGTCAAATTTGCACTCCTAATACTATTCCTCCTACTACCAAACTTCAATCAACAGTTCACAGCACTTCTATAATCTTAGTTCGTCACACACGTTCACACACATCTAGTCCATACTATATTCAAATTCATCCATCAAACTCATACATTAAGTTAATATTACATGCCAAAAATTCTCATTCTTATTGTAATAATTTACATATAATTATAAGGCAAAAGTTCAAAATCAAGATCTTCTATGTACATGCCATTTCTTCCTTCAATTCACGTCTTTGGCACCTGTCCCTGCGCGCAGTCATAAAACTACACGCTAAACAAATCTAATTGCTTAGTGGTGGATACATTTACAAAGAATTTCAACTAATTTAATTTAATTATTTAAATTAATTTAACCACTATTATTTAATAAACCTTTATAATTTTATAAATTCATAATTTATTCATTTCATGCCTAATTATTTATTAAATAGTCTCAAAACCTTTCTTTCTCATTTAATTTCAATAATTTACCGGTCAGAGTAGAAATTTATCATTTTATCCCTACAGTTGACTTTTTCTATTATGTTGACCAAGTTTGACCTTCGATTGACTTTTTCATATTTATTCATTTTAACTACGATTTTGACTCAGTAAATTTCTTTCGATACCAAATTAACTTTAATTTTTGTAAATTACCCCTTAGTCCCTGAAAATATTTCTTGAAGGTAAATTTACCGTTTGGTCCCTATACTATTCCTTATTTGCAAAATTTACCCTTTTCAACTCAAATAAATTATTTTATTTCTTTTAATTATGTTTCACCGGCAATTGATTAGTTTGCCCTTCATTGGATGTAAAATTATATTTTTATCCTTATTAACATATATACTTCATTTTTCATCTTATACTATCTTTGTTCATATTTTCAACATTTCTAAAGCTAAATTTTTTTCTTTTTACACAGTTTTATTCATAATTATCATTTTGCCCCTAGTTATTGACAGCATAAAAATCCATGAACCGGATAAGCGGAAAAGCAAATCCAGTCACCGGGAGTGTCCACACTGCTTGGGAGTATGCGACTACTCCTCGGACTATCAATAATAAACCGACTAACAGAAGCAGAATAATTGATATTTTTCAAAGCAATAACAGAGTATAATAATACAGAGATAGAACACCGCGGGGTAAGTGCCCCTATGGCTAGCCATACTATCCTAAGGTCCTGGTTTACCCACTGACACTAAGGGCATAACTTTTTATTTATTTTATGTCGTTATTATATTAATTTTTTTATGATAACTGTCTTATAATAACCTACATAGAATTTATTTTTATATCATTTAAACTTCTCACCTGTACATTTTCAAAAGATATACAGAATATTATCAAAATATAGTCAAATCAACTATTTTACTCACATTAGCCATTTGGCCATAATAGAAATTTTCACATTCATAGCCTTTAATCATTCTTTTTATACTATATTTATTTTCTTATTTATTTAAACCTCATTATAACAATATATGCTTAATTTGCACAAAATTTCTAAAAGTATCACAATTTCCATCATTATGTACTGATATACATATTCACATACCCTGATCATTTTTCATTTTTATCAAGTCCCTTATTCTTTTCACATCTTATATTATCCATATATAACCAAATAAAACATTTAATACTAAGTTACATAATAATTACCTAAAGAACATCATTAGGCCATTACTAGGGTTCCCACTTTTAAATTATTTTCTTCACTAAAATAAGTTCATACTAGTTTAAATCATCACAATATCAAGTTATTTCAAATTAATTCATCAATTAACCCTACTTTTCATAGTTACATAATAGAGATTTCAAGGAGAAATCATCAAAGAAATTGAAATTAATGGTAAATTATATCCAATAACCTTATTTTGGCTTCCTTATCACTTATTCCACCTTGTCTTTGCCTTTTCCTCCTTTAGATTGGCCTTCCTCCTTTTGTTCTTCTTTTGGCCGAAAATACAAGGAAAGAATTTATCAATTTAACTCAACAATTAAAAAAATTTAAATACACTACTATACTTCCCTAATCCTACTCCATATGCTGATACAAAATCTCCCTCAAATTCAAGCTCAAACTCATAAAACTATCAAAGTGTGCCTTAGAGATTTTACCTCAAGTATTATGTTTCTTGGCCTTCCCTTGTTACAAAATCTTTCCTATGTGAAAGAGCAGTGATTTTTGAGTATGGGGATAAAATTTCAGCTGAAGATATGGAGGGAAAAAGCTTGAGAAGAAGAAAGAATGGAGGAAATGAAACCTAAGGTGAATTTCGGTTTTGAGAAGGAAAAGGGGAGATGATGGTCGAATTTTCCAGAGATTTTCTGTGTGTTTCTTCCTTATATAGGGTAATAAATATATACAAAAGGAGAGGCCAAGATTTAATGTGTAACTATTTAATCAAATGGTCTCAAAATTGGCCACTTGTCACTCATCTAAGGCATTAGGCTTATGCTAACATTATGAGCTCACATACACAGTATCATTACACCAAAATATAATCTCATATAAAATTTCATGGTCAAATTCCCAGATTTCGCCCTCCTAACGACCCGATTTTGGTTTTTCGCTTTGAAATATGAATTTTCGATCCCAATATCAGATTGCCCTGAAATTTTACCCCGAGTGTCACTATATATTCAAGAACATATGGTAAAAATTTCAACTCATTCCGACATCGTTTCAATATACTTTTAGCTTCGGCAGCCTATACAGCTAGTCTGAAACCCAAATTTTCAAAATTATCAGAATTGATATTTTTCAGTTCCCCGTGTGCCACTAAACTATGAATAGCATGTATATGAAATTTGAATTCAATCAGAGGTCTCTAAGGCCTCCAATTGCTTAGTTAAAGTCTTAGTTAAACCTACGCTGAACCGTGAAATTTTTCTTCTTTTGCCCTTTTGGAGGTCTATTTGACATCAATTATCACTCAAATTATACCACTAGACTCCATTTCACACGTACTTCCATATTTGACATTACTCTCACATTGTCCATCGGGTCACCCATCCTCGGGTTACTATGGCCCGGGCACGTTTAACGGAGCACTATTTGCAACCTTTCCGTCCTAATCAATTTTAATCACTACTAAACTTATCATAAAATAATTAATCATACGTAATAATAAATCATGCACAACAAATGATAATTTGGGGCGTTACAGTACTCCCCCCCTAAATAAAAATTTCGTCCTCGAAATTTACCTGGGCTGAAGAGATGTGGATACTGTCGTCTCATCATATCCTCCGGTTCCCAGGTGGCTTCTTCAGCATTGTGGCATGTCCAAAGCACTTTTACCAACGGAATTTGCTTATTTCGAAGTTGTCTGACCTCTCGTGCTAGGATTCTCACCGGTTCTTCATCATAAGATAGGTCAGGTCTCAACTGAATATCTTCAGAAGTGATAACATGGGAGGGATCTGAACGATATCTTCTTAACATAGAAACATGGAACACGTCATGGATTCTTTCTAGTTCCGAAGGTAACTTCAATCGGTATGCCACTGGTCCCACCCGTTGGATTACTTCATAGGGTCCGATAAATCTGGGACTGAGTTTACCTTTTTTGTCAAATCGGAGCACTTTTCGCCATGGTGAAACTTTCAAAAATACTTTATCTCCCACATTAAATTCTATGTCCTTCCTTTTTAAATCTGCATAAGATTTTTGTCTGTCGGTGGCAGCCTTTAGATTATCTTGGATCAACTTCACTTTCTCTTCAGTTTCTTTAATCAGGTCTGGTCCTACTAGGTTACTTTCGCTTAATTCTGTCCAGCATAGAGGAGTTCTGCATTTTCTCCCATATAATGCTTCATAAGGAGCCATTTTAATGCTGGAGTGATAACTGTTATTGTAGGCAAACTCAGCCAATGGAAGATATCTTTCCCAACTGCTTCCAAACTCTAGTACACAACATCGCAACATATCTTCCAACACCTGTATCACCCGTTCAGATTGACCATCTGTCACTCTCCAACAAGCACCTGAATGTCGGCGCCTGCAATGCTCACAAACTGGTTACTCTGGTCTACTGGAGCCCTGGTCTCGAGGGGCATTACCCACTGATGCTATAGAGGAGGGTGCTCGGGCTGGAGTCTACTAGGTAGGTGCAGGAGTAACAGAAGAATCCTGAGGAGGAGTTGCAGTGGAACCAGAACCCCTAGTCTTTTTACTAAACCTACTGCCTGATGCCTTTGAAGCTGGTCTTCTTTTCTGCTGAAATCTAGCCTTTCTGCTCATTTCTTCCTGCTGAACAGTTTCCATTCTGATAGCGGCATCCACTAATTCTTTAATATTGGTGTACTCTTTCAAAGCCAGGATCTTTCTCAAGTCATTATGGAGGCCTCTCTCAAACAGCTGGCACATTTTTGCTGGAGGGAACTTGTAGTCTTTCATGTAGTAGCTGAGTCTCTCAAACTCTCTGTCATACTCTTGTACCGATCTGCTACCCTAGCGTAGGCGCCAAAAGGCCTCCTCCATGGATCTCAAATATTCTTTGCCCACGTACTTATCTCTGAACTGATCATAAAAATAATCCCAAGTAACCTGTTCTGGCGGGGTATAGCGTCTGACTGTGTCCCACCAAATATATGCTGGTCCCTAAAATAAGGCCACTGCTCCCTCGAGTTTCTCCTCTGGTGTGCTGTGTGTAATCTCAAATATTATGTCCATCTTCATCAACCACTCTTCTGCCTGTGTAGTTGTAATCGCCTCTCGACCATAAAAATCCCCTGCACCTAGTCTCCTTAACTGTTCTAGAATCGATCTCTCAGATGGCTGAGGAGGTGCCTGCTGCTGAGGCTGAAATCTCTAAAAGAACTCCGCCATCATCCGCATCACATCTGTCGGTGTAGGGAGCGGAGGAGTCTGTGCCACCGGTGCAGGAGTAGGAGTGGGCTGAGAGGGCTGTTGTGATCTGGTGCTCGGTGTAGACCCATATGTCTCTGGACTCGCAGAAGCCCCACTCTCAGCGTCACTCGCTAACTCAACAGTTCGCCGGGAGCCGGAAGCCATAATCAATACTGAAATGCACAAGGGACAGGTAAGGTTCAATTCCAACATTTATATCACAGTAATATGGCATGTACATAATTCACATATTCATTCATCATTTTTCCACTTAATTTTATACCCACTAACTCCGATCTTAGGATCGCCTAAACCACGCTCTGATACCATTAAATGTAACGCCTTCTTAACTAAATTTAAGACCTATACTGTTCATTAATACCCTTATAAATATTAAGCTATTATTTTGATTTTAAAGAAAAAATTTTGCAATATAACGGCTAAATTTTCTTAGTTTCCAAACCTGTAAAAAAGTCAAATTTACACTCCCAATACTATTCCTCCTACTACCAAACTTCAATCAACAGTTCACAGCACTTCTATAATCTTAGTTCGTCACACACGTTCACACACCTCTAGTCCATACTACATTCAAATTCATCCATCAAACTCATACATTAAGTTAATATTACATGCCAAAAATTCTCATTCTTATTGTAATAATTTACATATAATTATAAGGCAAAAGTTCAAAATCAAGATCTTCTATGTACATGCCATTTCTTCCTTCAATTCGCGTCTTTGGCACCTGTCCCTGCGCGCAGTCATAAAACTACACGCTAAACAAATCTAATTGCTTAGTGGTGGATACATTTACAAAGAATTTCAACTAATTTAATTTAATTATTTAAATTAATTTAACCACTATTATTTAATAAACCTTTATAATTTTATAAATTCATAATTTATTCATTTCATGCCTAATTATTTATTAAATAGTCTTAAAACCTTTCTTTCTCATTTAATTTCAATAATTTACCGGTCAGAGTAGAAATTTATCATTTTATCCCTACAGTTGACTTTTTCTATTATGTTGACCAAGTTTGACCTTCGATTGACTTTTTCATATTTATTCATTTTAACTACGATTTTGACTCAGTAAATTTCTTCCGATACCAAATTAACTTTAATTTTTGTAAATTACCCCTTAGTCCCTGAAAATATTTCTTGAAGGTAAATTTACCGTTTGGTCCCTATACTCTTCCTTATTTGCAAAATTTACCCTTTTCAACTCAAATAAATTATTTTATTTCTTTTAATTATGTTTCACCGGCAATTGATTAGTTTGCCCTTCATTGGATGTAAAATTATATTTTTATCCTTATTAACATATATACTTCATTTTTCATCTTATACTATCTTTGTTCATATTTTCAACATTTCTAAAGCTAAATTTTTTTCTTTTTACACAGTTTTATTCATAATTATCATTTTGCCCCTAGTTATTGACAGCAGAAAAATCCATGAACCGGATAAGCGGAAAAGCAAATCCAGTCACCGGGAGTGTCCACACTGCTTGGGAGTATGCGACTACTCCTCGGACTATCAATAATAAACCGACTAACAGAAGCAGAATAATTGATATTTTTCAAAGCAATAACAGAGTATAATAATACAGAGACAGAACACCGCGGGGTAAGTGCCCCTATGGCTAGCCATACTATCCTAAGGTCCTGGTTTACCCACTGACACTAAGGGCATAACTTTTTATTTATTTTATGTCGTTATTATATTAATTTTTTTATGATAACTGTCTTATAATAACCTACATAGAATTTATTTTTCAATCATTTAAACTTCTCACCTGTACATTTTCCAAAGATATACAGAATATTATCAAAATATAGTCAAATCAATTATTTTACTCACATTAGCCATTTGGCCATAATAGAAATTTTCACATTCATAGCCTTTAATCATTCTTTTTATACTATATTTATTTTCTTATTTATTTAAACCTCATTATAACAATATATGCTTAATTTGCACAAGATTTCTCAAAGTATCACAATTTCCATCATTATGTACTGATATACATATTCACATACCCTGATCATTTTTCATTTTTATCAAGTCCCTTATTCTTTTCACATCTTATATTATCCATATATAACCAAATAAAACATTTAATACTAAGTTACATAATAATTACCTAAAGAACATCATTAGGCCATTACTAGGGTTCCCACTTTTAAATTATTTTCTTCACTAAAATAAGTTCATACTAGTTTAAATCATCACAATATCAAGTTATTTCAAATTAATTCATCAATTAACCCTACTTTTCATAGTTACATAATAGAGATTTCAAGGAGAAATCATCAAAGAAATTGAAATTAATGGTAAATTGTATCCACTAACCTTATTTTGGCTTCCTTATCACTTATTCCACCTTGTCTTTGCCTTTTCCTCCTTTAGATTGGCCTTCCTCCTTTTGTTCTTCTTTTGGCCGAAAATACAAGGAAAGAATTTATCAATTTAACTCAACAATTAAAACAATTTAAATACACTACTATACTTCCCTAACCCTACTCCATATGCTGATACAAAATCTCCCTCAAATTCAAGCTCAAACTCATAAAACTATCAAAGTGTGCCTTAGAGATTTTACCTCAAGTATTATGTTTCTTGGCCTTCCCTTGTTACAAACTCTTTCCTATGTGAAAGAGCAGTGATTTTTGAGTATGGGGATAAAATTTCAGCTGAAGATATGGAGGGAAAAAGCTTGAGAAGAAGAAAGAATGGAGGAAATGAAACCTAGGGTGAATTTCGGTTTTGAGAAGGAAAAGGGGAGATGATGGTCGAATTTTCCAGAGATTTTCTGCGTGTTTCTTCCTTATATAGGGTACTAAATATCTGCAAAAGGAGAGACCAAGATTTAATGTGTAACTATTTAATCAAATGGTCTCAAAATTGGCCACTTATCACTCATCTAAGGCATTAGGCTTATCCTAACATTATGAGCTCACATACACAGTATCATTACACCAAAATATAATCTCATATAAAATTTCATGGTCAAATTCTCGGATTTCGCCCTCCTAATGACCCGATTTTGGTTTTTCGCTCTGAAATATGAATTTTGGATCCCAATATCGGATTTCCCTGAAATTTTACCCCGAGTGTCACTTTATATTCAAGAACATATGATAAAATTTTCAACTCATTCCGACATCGTTTCAATATACTTTTAGCTTCGGCAGCCTATACGGCTAGTCTGAAATCCAAATTTTGAGAATTATCAGAATTGATATTTTTCAGTTCCCCGTGTGCCACTAAACTATCAATAACATGTATATGAAATTTGAATTCAATCAGAGGTCTCTAAGGCCTCCAATTGCTTAGTTAAAGTCTTAGTTAAACCTACGCTGAACCGTGAAATTTTTCTTCTTTTGCCCTTTTGGAGGTCTATTTGACATCAATTATCACTCAAATTATACCACTAGACTCCATTTCACATGTACTTCCATATTTGACATTACTCTCACATTGTCCATCGGGTCACCCATCCTCGGGTTACTATGGCCCGGGCATGTTTAACGGAGCACTCTTTGCAACCTTTCCGTCCTAATCAATTTTAATCACTACTAAACTTATCATAAAATAATTAATCATACGTAATAATAAATCATGCACAACAAATGATAATTTGGGGCGATACAGAACCTACGAGCTTCATCTCACTCAGTTCAATCCAGCACAAAGGAGTTCTGCACTTCCTACCATATAATGTTTCAAATGGGGCCATTTTCAAACTGGATTGATAGCTATTGTTGTAGACAAACTCGGCCAATGGCAAATATTTTTTCTAGTTAGTGCCAAACTCGAGAACATAGCATCTAAGCATGTCTTCCAATATCTTAATCACCCATTTTGATTGGCCATCAGTCTGAGGGTGGAATGCTATGCTAAGACAAAGTCTAGAACCCAATGCATCCTAAAAACTCTTTTAAAAATGGGAAGTAAACCTGGAATCCTTGTCTGATACAATAGATATGGGCACTCCATGCAATCTAACAACCTCCTTTATGTAGAGTTCTGCCAGCCTGGTCAAAGAGAAATCCATCCATACTGGCAAGAAATGAGCTGATTTGATAAGGCGGTCAACGATTACCCAAATGGCATCATGCTTCCACTGAGTCATAGGTAAACCCGTCACAAAATCCATGGTCACTTGATCCCATTTCCACTCCAGAATAATAAGTGGTTGAAGGAGTCCAGAAGGAACCTGATGCTCTGCTTTCACCTGTTGACATGTCATACAATTACCCACGAATTCAGTCACATCACACTTTATGCCTGGCCACCAGTAGTAGGCTTTCAAATCCTGATACATTTTATTACTTCCAGGGTGCATGGCATAGCTATTATGGTGTGCTTCTGTCAAAATCTCTTTCTTTAAATCTTCCTGAGCTGGCACACAAAGCCTTCCTTTATAACAAAGGCTTCCATCACTAGACAATGAATAATCACTTTCACTGCTGTGTTGAAGCTTGTTTACAATAGCCATTAGTCGGTAATCATCTTTCTGAGCCGCTTTCACTTTATGCATAAAGTCTGATTTAACTCGAAGTTCAGCTACTATAGCTCCATCTGCTGCTAAACTTAAGCTGGTATTCATTGCCCGAAGAGTTGCACAGATCACTATTAATCATTTACATTTATCAATGTCTTATACCAGTTCATTCAAAAGTACTAACATTACATGACATAAATTTTCTACTGAGCGTATCGGCCACTACATTGGCTTTTCCTGGATGGTAGTCGATATAGCAATCATAGTCTTTAATCAACTCCAACCAGCGTCTTTGTCTGAGATTGATTTCTTTCTGGGTAAGCAAATACTTTAAACTCTTGTGATCGGAATAAATATAGCATTTCTCTCCATACAAGTAATGCCTCCAAATCTTTAATGAAAAAACAATGGTTGCTAACTCTAAGTCATGAGTAGGATAGTTTCTCTCATAAATCTTAAGTTGCCGGGAGGCATAAGCTATCACTTTGCCCTCCTGCATCAGAACACAGCCTAAACCATTCCTGGAAGCATCACTGTAGATCACAAAATCCTTGCTTGATTCAGGTTGAGTAAGGATAAGAGCTTCTGTCAACATAGTCTTTAGCCTCTTAAAGCATTCCTGACACTTGTCAATCCACACAAATTTGACATTTTTCTATAGCAGTCGCGTCATAGGAGCTGCAATGGTGGAGAAGCCTTTAATGAATATCCTATAATACCCAGCCAAACCCAAAAAACTCTGCACTTCAATCACATTCTTGGGTGGCTTCCACTGAAGGATTGCTTCAATCTTTGAAGGATCTACTTTAATACCCTCTGCAGAAATGACATGGCCCAAAAATGATACTTCATTCAGCCAAAAGTCACATTTGCTGAATTTGGCGTACAACTGTGATGGAATATGACATGGTATGAACATGGCAATCACGCAGCGGAAAAATGACAAAAACGATCATACATGCCAAACAATTCCATGACAAGAATCGTAACATGTAATTTTAGGGTTTTTGAAACTTACAACTTTTGATGCCTTTTAAATCTTGAATTTGGTGATGACCATCAACTAAGATGACTTTATCCGCCTTAGATCTTGATCACCAATGCCAAGGAACAGCCTTTTATGCCACTCCCTCTATTTTCACACACACAATTGCACCGACGGCTTAAAATAGAGATTGCTAGCTCTCTTTTATGGTATTGTGTAATGGCTATGGTTTGAAGCTACAAAATTTGATTTTGTACTTCTCTTAGGTTGCTATTACTACCCAAGAACACAAGAGAATGAGGAACAATCCTTTCTCCTTGTGAAAATTGTGTAAAAGAATTTTGTGAGAGAGAGAGAGAGGAGTTCACACCAAACCTAGAGAGACTAGGGTTTCATGCCAAAATGCTTAGTCTCCTCTAGGGTTTGATTTCTTTTAATATATATCCTTATCTTTTGGCAAGTGTTTGATCTGAAGTTTACTATCTCAAGATAATTAATTCAACTTCAATCACTTCCTAAAAATAAGCAATATATATTGATTTAAACTCCTTTGAATTTAAAATTCAAATTTGAAATAAAACACAAGACATTTAACTAAATAAAATCACTTAATATAACTAGTGAGCATGTGCCGAAATTCCTTGATTTCCATCTTGGAATTTCGGCAACTTCATCTATTATTTAAATGATTTAATTTAATTTAAATTCTTTTAGGCTTTAATACTCAATTAACTTAATTAATACAAGATAATTAATTAATTGAAATTAAACCTTGTAGGCTGAATTTTTCTCTCTCATGGACCAAGGTCCAATAGCAATTTTAAAACCCATTACACACATTAATTTGACTTTAATTAAAAGCCCAAATTAATGCCCAATACTTTATTTAAATATTTTAAGCCCAATGCTTTGTGTGTGATCCTATAGGTCCATTTAATGTTGGCAATGAATTAATGAATTAATTTAAAGGCTATATATATTCTCTAGCAAGATATTATAGCATTCCAAATTAAATAAAAATGCATATGGCATTTAGTAACCTAATGCAATTTTGCATAGTCCCTTACCCATAAATATCAGAATTAATATAAGGCATGGAACTAGTCATCCTTATATATATTAATTCCTTTCTTGATATTCCAGTGACACTGAACTCTCAGATAAATAATGATTACTCATTATTTCATCTCGGTATGGCCATACACTTCTCAGTTCACTGATCAAGTGGCCGATGATATTTTCTCTCTTATAGAGAGGGGTAATCCCTTCACTTCTCTCATGCTCTCTAACATGAATCAATGCATACCCAATCATACCCGTACTTGTCACTCTTTTACGAGCACGTTAGGTGTATGTCAAAGTACATAGTAATTCATAAAGAGTTTCATAGAGATTTCAGGTCTAAGAACTCCGATACAAAACTTGCATATGAGAAACACTTATGACTTGTACCATGTAGTGTTCTCATGAGCGGATCGTATCCAGATACCATGTTCTTTAACATATATCTATGATCTCTGATTGACACTCTTGTCCTAATGATCCGTAAGACAGAATTCATAATATCAGAGAGAGCATACTAGTCTTAATTCATTGTTATTCCCATAACAATGACTGACTAGGGATATTTAGAATGAAGTCTCATTTGTTTCAAGGTCTTACAACCATGTGCCTCACACATGATAACTTAAATCGAAACAACATTCTTGGATAGTTCTATCAATTGATATGCACAGGAATACAATGGATAAAACAAATGCCTCATTTTATTAATTCAAAATGTTTTATTACAATGTATTGGGGCTAGGGCTTACACTAACAATCTCCCACAAGCACTAGTCCTAATTGGGCATAGCCCTAAGACCGAACGCTCTCAAATGAGCTTCGTGCAGATTTGGACGTAACTGTTTCGTCAAAGGATCTGCTACATTGTCTTCACTTGCTATCTTGCTAACCTTGACGTCCCCACGATCAATGATTTCTTTGATCAGGTAGTACCTCCTGAGTATGTGTTTGGATTTCTAGTGCGATCGGGGCTCCTTAGCCTGTGCGATGGCCCCGTTGTTGTCACAGAAAATTTCTAATGGATTTAGAATGCTTGGGACCACTCCTAATCCAGTAATGAAATTTTTAATCCAAATAGCCTCTTTTGCAGCCTCACTTGCTACAATATACTCAGATTCTGTAGTTGAGTAGGCAACGGTCTCTTGCTTCGAGCTTTTCCAGCTGACAGCACCACCGTTCAAAATAAAAATAAACCCAAATTGCGATCTAGAATCCTGAGTGCTGGTCTGAAAAGCAGCGTCAGCATAACCTTGTATGACGAGCTCTTGTTGACCACCATACACCAAGAAGTGATTCTTAGTCCTTCGCAGGTACTTTAGAATCCCTTTTACAGCAGACCAGTACTTCTCACCAGGGTCTTGCTGAAACCTACTTATTATACTTAGTGCATGAGCAACATCCAACCTAGTACATAACATAGCGTACATGATAGATCCAATAGCAGATGCATATGGAATTCTACTCATGTTGTCCCTTTCCTCTTTGGTTTTAGGGCACTGTTCTTTAGTCAAAGGAACTCCCAAAGCCAAAGGTATGTACCCTTTCTTTGAGTCTCCCATACTAAAATGCTTTAGTACTTTGTCTATGTACTTTTCTTGACTTAGTTCCAAAAGCCGATTCGATCTATCTCTATAGATTCGAATACCAAGTATTGTCTCGGCTTCACCTAAGTCTTTCATTGAGAAACATTTTCCCAACCATTGCTTAACCTTTTGCAATGTTGGAATTGTTAGTGTAAGCCCTAGCCCCAATACATTGTAACGAAACACTTGAAATTAATAAAATGAGGCATTTGTTTTATCCTTTGTATTCCTGTGCATATCAATTGATAAAACTATCCAAGAGTGTTGTTTCGGTTTAAGTTATCATGTGTGAGGCACATGGATTGTAAGACCTTGAAACAAATGAGACTTCATTCTAAATATCCCTAGTCAGTCATTGTTATGGGAATAACAAATGAATTAAGACTAGTATGCTCTCTCTGATGCTATGAGTCCTGTCTTACGGATCATTAGGACAAGAGTGTCAATCAGAGATCATAGATACATGTTAAAGAACATGGTATCTGGATTCGATCCGCTCATGAGAACACTACATGGTACAAGTCATAAGTGTTTCTCATATGCAAGTTTTGTATCGGAGTTCTTAGACCTGAAATCTCTATGAAACTCTTTATGAATTACTGTGTACTTTGACATACACCTAACGTGCTCGTAACAGAGTGACAAGTACGGGTATGATTGGGTATGCATTGATTTATGTTAGAGAGCATGAGAGAAGTGAAGGGATTACCCCTCTCGATAAGAGAGAAAATATCATCGGCCACTTGATCAGTGAACTGAGAAGTGTATGGCCATACCGAGATGAAATAATGAGTAATCATTATTTATCTGAGAGTTCAGTATCACTGGAATATCAAGAAAGGAATTAATATATATAAGGATGACTAGTTCCATGCCTTATATTAATTCTGATATTTAAGGGTAAGGGATTATGCAAAATTGCATTAGGTCACTAAATGCCATTTGCATTTTCGTTTAATTTGGAATGCTATAATATCTTGCTAGAGAATATATATAGCCTTTGAATTAATTTTTATTAATTCATTGCCAATATTAAATGGACCTATAGGATCGCACATAAAGCACTGGGCTTAAAATTGTATTGGAAATTAATTTAGACTTTTATTTAAAGTCAAATTAATGCATGCAATGGGTGAACAGATTTTTACTGTTAACAATTGGTCACGAGAGAAATTTACTGGCATGTGTTAGGTTTAATTTCAATTGATTAATTATCTATGTATAATTAAGTTAATTGAGTATTAAATCCTAAATTATATTTAATCAAAATATAATACTTGAGAGGGAATTAAAGTAACCAAAGTTTAAACTAGGAATCCTAGTTAAATTTGGCAACTAATTACCTTAGTTAAGTAAGTTTGTTTTGATTAGCTAAATGATGCCATTTGAATTTAAATTCTAATAGAATTTAAATTAAAATATATATCTCTTAATTATTAAGTGTTAGTGGCTGAAATTGCTACCTAATTTAAGGCACTCACACATGACTAAAGTAAGTGATATATATTAAATGAATTAAAGGAATAATGGTGGGTGCCACTTTTATTCTTCTTCTCTCTTTTAACCATGAGACTATTAGTGGGATTGGTAGAGATTCCTTTTGCTCTTAATTCTCTCATGGAAGGTGACTAACATAGAAAACCAAAGAAGAAAGAACAAGATGAGTTCTTGTGTTTTTCAAACAATTCCATTGCCTAATACACAAATATAGAGCTAGCACTCTTGATTTTAAGCTATCTTTGCAAGTGTGTGTGAACATAGAGAGGAGTGGCATAAAGGCTGTTCCTTTGGCATTGGTGGTGAAGATCTAAGGTAAATAAATTCATCTTAGTTGCTGGTCATCATCAAAATCAAGTCTTGAAGTGCATCTAAAGTTGTAAGTTTCAAAACTCTAAAATTGCATGTTTTCGTTCCTAGTTTTGGATATGTATGGTATGCATGATAAAATTTTTGTTTTTCCGCTGTGCTATCATGATTATCATACCATGTCATATTCCTTCAGTGGTATCAGAGCCTAGACATGCTTATTTTAGTGCTTTAGATGCATGAAAAAATTAATTAAAAATCGTTATTTTGAAAACATGCAAATCTGAAATTTTCTGTTTTGAGTTTTTTGCATTGTTTTGGTGTAAAAACGATTTTAATTGATTAGATAGGTATTATAATTAATATGACATGTTAATATACTGTCCTAAGATGTTATTAGGGCTGGTAATGGTCGGATTTAATTATTTATACCTGATGGTACATGTTAATTATGAAACTAGGTGCTAGTTGGCATGTAAATTGCTAGTTTAACAACTAGTTTTCAAAATTAAATGTAAAATTGATTTTGGCATGTTTGTAAGTGATTTTTAAAGATTAAATATCAGGTCTGGACATATTTTAAATTTGGTTTTAATTCTGGTCCATGACAATTTAATTGATTAATTTTAAAATCACTTAAAACAATGACTAGTTTGTGTTTGTTACATGTTTAATCAACATTGTTTGCTTTGTTTTGATTAAAATGGTAAAAAACACATTTAGATTTAAATGGTACAGAATATTAAATCAATGTTTATGGACTTATTTAGTTTTTAAATGACTCATAAAATTGATTTAAATGTTTGTGCATTTCATGGCATTACATAAGCATTAAACAACTAGTTTTTGTTGTTTGTTTGTTTTGCATGAATGCCGGGTATTATATATATATGTTCTTCATGATTTTATGTTTAATTCATGTTGGTACATATTATATGTATTTTTAATGTTTATGGGCTGTATGACATAAAATTAAAAATGGCAAAATTGGAAATTATACTAGAGTTGATTTATGGCACAAATCTAACTAGTTTGTGTTTTGGGCTTTTAAGAGAACTTATTCAATAAGAGGATTTAGTCCATTGGGCTTCGGCCCAGGCCCATCACGGGGTCTTCTCTTAAAGGTTCAAGTACACAATTTCCATTAATGGGCTTGGCTAAATTGATTAAAATTGGACTTTGTCTGATCCATGAATGCTATGTATATTTATTTGCTTGTTTGGTGTGATGAATGGATATGCATGGTGCATTCATGGGCCCTGGGTTTTTGTAATTAAATATGGCCTGCGTGCCATTATATTTTATTGTAAAAGTTTCATTTATTTCTTAGAATAGAATTTATTTGAAGACTTTGTAAATCAAGACGAAGCCCACCGAAGTGGAGAAGCCCAACTCGAAGATTCTTATGTAATAGTATAGAATCTTAGTTGTAGGTTTTTGGGCCCATGTTTGTCACGCTTTACTTTATGCAATTATATATATATATATATATGCATGCTATGTATGGATGACAAAGCGTATGCCATGTAAGCCGTAATAAAATGAATCCCTAAAAATAGTAAGTCACAAAGTTGCCTTCCTAATTCGAAACATGTCAAGGCATCGATCATCGGTCACGTAGACTAGGAGTCCTAGATGCGCCCGATTATCTTTGTGAGGCATGGGTTGTGAATGTAGGTTGGACTTAACATGGAATGGGATGCTCGGACCTAGGCAACTTATAAATGGGTTTGTGCTATAACATTGTTTGATGTTAGCCTATTTGATCCAAGAGTCATGTACGAGACATGATTGGAGTTTTTCCTACCTAAGTAACTTAACTTATTAGGTGTACAGGCTCAGCTTGACTAATAAGTTGTTGTGAAAAGTGGATCTTGGCCCACATTAAATCACTAACACGAATTATTTATGGGGATATTAATTCGGTTTGTGGGATCATTAATAAGACCTCATTTAATCTTGCTAAATTTTATTGTAGATTGAAAATGGCATCTTCAAATAACAATTTCTCATTGCGATCGGTCCTTGAAAAGGACAAATTAAATGGCACCAATTTCATAGACTGGTCTCGAAACTTAAGAATAGTTCTTAAGCAAGAGAAGAAGTCGTATGTTTTGGATGCACCCTTGCCTGAAGAACCAGGAAGGAACGCCTCTGCGGTTCAAAAGGAAACTTTTGAGACCAAGAAGAGTGACTCTAATGATGTGACCTGTTTGATGCTAGCCACTATGGTGCCTGAATTGCAAAAGCAATTTATGGACCAAGAGGCCTATGCGATCATGGTGCACCTCAAGGAGATGTTCCAAGAACAAGCTCGTCACGAGAGGTTCGTGACAACAAAGGCTTTAATTTCTTGCAAGATGGCAGAGGGTACTCCTGTTAGTACCCATGTACTCAAGATGAAAGGGTATCTTGATACTCTTGAGAAGCTTGAGGTACAAGTGCCAAAGGAATTGGCCACTGACTTGATCTTAGGATCATTGCCTGCTGCTTATGATCCATTTGTGATGAATTATAACATGCATGCTATGAACAAGTCAGTCACTGAGCTTCATGGGATGCTTAAGAATGCTGAAGAGAACATTTGAAAGACCAATCCCGTGCTAATGGTTCAAAAGGGAATTAAGAAGGGACCTGCTAAGGGAAAGGGAAAACCCAAGACAGTTGGGAGTGCACCTCAAGCCCAATCCAAGCCCAAGGCACCAAAGCTCAAAGAGAGTGAGAGCACTTGCTTCCATTGCAACAAGATAGGGCATTGGAGGAAGAATTGCGCTCTCTTCAAGGAAGAACAAAAGAAGAATGGAGCCAAGGCGTCCAGTTCTGGTATTTTTGTTGTTGAAATTAACCTTTCTATTTCTACCACTTGGGTATTGGATACCGGTTGTGGTTCTCACATTTGTTCAAATGTGCAGGGGTTAAGAAATAGGCGGTTACTTGGGAAGAATGAAGTGGACCTCCGTGTGGGGAATGGAGCACGAGTTGCTGCCATGGAGATAGGCGACTATCACCTCACTTTACCTTCCGGACTTTGTATTGTTTTAAATAATTGTTATTATGTGCCTGCTATGAGCAGAAACATTATTTCAGTTTCATGTTTGGATAATGATGAATTTGATTTTGTTATTAAAAAGGGCAATGCTCATATTCGTCGCGAAGGCATTTCTTATGGCAATGCCATGTTGCAAAATGGCCTTTATATCCTTGATTTACAAAACAAAGAGTATATATACAACATTAATACAAAGAGGGTTAAATCAAACGAATTAAACCCTACTTACTTCTGGCATTGTCGTTTAGGACATGCAAACGAAAAACGCATTTCAAGACTCCACAAAACTGGAGTGCTTGGGTCATTTGACTTAGAATCTTATGACACATGCGAGCCATGTTTGTATGGAAAAATGACAAAGAGTCCTTTTAACAAGAAAGGTGAAAGGACTAATGGCCTATTGGAACTAATACATACCGATGTATGTGGACCATTAAGTACACAAGCTAGAAGTGGTTTTAGCTACTTCGTGACTTTCACAGACGACTTCAGTAGATATGGCTATGTCTATCTAATGAAGTACAAGTCTGAAACTTTTGAGAAATTCAAAGAGTTTAAGAACGAAGTAGAAAACCAACTTGGCAAAAGTATAAAAGCCATTCGATCAGATCGAGGTGGCGAATACTTAAACCAAGAGTTTGATGATCATCTAAAAGAGTGTGGAATTATTTCACAGCTCACTCCTCCTGGAACACCGCAATGGAATGGTGTGTCCGAAAGGAGAAATCGAACTCTGTTGGACATGGTTCGATCTATGATGAGTCAAGCTAATCTTCCTATCTCTTTTTGGGGTTATGCATTAGAAACTGCTGCGTTTCTATTGAACCGTACTCCAACTAAAGCAGTTGAGAAGACACCATACGAGGTATGGACTGGGAAAGAACCCAATATGTCTTTTCTCAAGATTTGGGGCTGTGAAGCACATGTTAAGAAATTAACATCTGACAAACTAGAGTCCAAATCGACTGTCTGCTTGTTTGTGGGTTATCCCAAAGAAACAAAGGGATACTACTTTTACTCAAAAGCCGAGAACAAAGTATTTGTTGCTCGCAAGGCTGTTTTCTTGGAAAAGGAGTTCCTTCTCAAGAAAGACAGTGGGAGTAAAGTAGAACTTGGAGAAATTCAAATGCCACAAGCTCCTATAGAGGATGAGTTGGAAATGGGATCAAGTTCACAACCAGTTGTGGAACAAGAACCCATTACACAAGTACCTAGAAGGTCTGGTAGGGTACGTCAGGAGATTGAGAGATATGGATTTCTAATCACTGACAGTGACACTATTGAGTTAGTAAATCGTGAGGATCCTACTACCTACCGAGAAGCTATTGAAAGCCCAAATTCGGATAATTGGCTTGAAGCCATGAAATCCGAGATGCGATCAATGTACGATAACCAGGTTTGGACCTTGGTTGATCCACCGGAAGGTGCTAAGGTAATTGAATGCAAGTGGTTATTCAAACTAAAAGCTGATAAGACCTACAAAGGTAGACTAGTAGCAAAAGGTTTTCGACAAACTCATGGTATAGACTATGACGAGACCTTTTCGCCTGTAGTCATGCTCAAGTCCATTAGGATCTTGCTTGCCATAGCTGCATATCATGATTATGAGATATGGCAAATGGATGTCAAAACTGCTTTCCTCAACGGAAATTTACTTGAGGATGTGTATATGACACAGCCTGAAGGTTTTGTCAATCCCAAGCATCCTAAGAAGGTTTGCAAGCTTCAAAAATCCATTTATGGATTAAAGCAAGCATCCCGAAGTTGGAATCTTCGTTTTGATGAAGCAGTCAAAGATTTTGACTTCATCAAGAACGAAGATGAGCCTTGTGTGTACAAGAAGGTTAGTGGGAGCATAGTAGTGTTTCTAGTCCTATATGTGGACGACATCCTTCTCATTGGGAATGACATTCCAACATTGCAAAAGGTTAAGCAATGGTTGGGAAAATGTTTCTCAATGAAAGACTTAGGTGAAGTCGAGACAATACTTGGTATTCGAATCTATAGAGATAGATCGAATCGGCTTTTGGGACTAAGTCAAGAAAAGTACATAGACAAAGTACTAAAGCGTTTTAGTATGGGAGACTCAAAGAAAGGGTACATACCTTTGGCTTTGGGAGTTCCTTTGACTAAAGAACAGTGCCCTAAAACCAAAGAGGAAAGGGACAACATGAGTAGAATCCCATATGCATCTGCTATTGGATCTATCATGTACGCTATGTTATGTACTAGGCTGGATGTTGCTCATGCACTGAGTATAACCAGTAGGTTTCAGCAAGACCCTGGTGAGAAGCACTGGTCTGCTGTAAAAGGGATCCTTAAGTACCTGCGAAGGACAAAGGATCACTTCTTGGTGTATGGTGGTCAAGAAGAGCTCGTCATACAAGGTTATGCCGATGTTGCTTTTCAGACCAGCACTCAGGATTCTAGATCGCAATCTGGGTTTGTTTTTGTTTTGAACGGTGGTGCTGTCAGCTGGAGAAGCTCAAAGCAAGAAACCGTTGCCGACTCAACTACAGAATCTGAGTATATTGCAGCAAGTGAGGCTGCAAAAGAGGCTGTTTGGATTAAAAATTTCATTAATGGATTAAGAGTGGTCCCAAGCATCCTAGATCCATTAGAAATTTTCTGTGACAATTACGGGGCCATCGCACAGGCCAAGGAGCCCCGGTCACACCAGAAATCCAAACACATACTCAGGAGGTACCACCTGATCAGAGAAATCATTGATCGTGGGGACGTCAAAGTTAGCAAGATAGCAAGTGAAGACAATGTAGCAGATCCTTTGACGAAACAGTTACGTCCAAATCTGCACGAAGCTCATTTGAGAGCGTTCGGTCTTAGGGCTATGCCCAATTGGGACTAGTGCTAGTGGGAGATTGTTAGTGTAAGCCCTAGCCCCAATACATTGTAACGAAACACTTGAAATTAATAAAATGAGGCATTTGTTTTATCCTTTGTATTCCTGTGCATATCAATTGATAAAACTATCCAAGAGTGTTGTTTCGGTTTAAGTTATCATGTGTGAGGCACATGGATTGTAAGACCTTGAAACAAATGAGACTTCATTCTAAATATCCCTAGTCAGTCATTGTTATGGGAATAACAAATGAATTAAGACTAGTATGCTCTCTCTGATGCTATGAGTCCTGTCTTACGGATCATTAGGACAAGAGTGTCAATCAGAGATCATAGATACATGTTAAAGAACATGGTATCTGGATTCGATCCGCTCATGAGAACACTACATGGTACAAGTCATAAGTGTTTCTCATATGCAAGTTTTGTATCGGAGTTCTTAGACCTGAAATCTCTATGAAACTCTTTATGAATTACTGTGTACTTTGACATACACCTAACGTGCTCGTAACAGAGTGACAAGTACGGGTATGATTGGGTATGCATTGATTTATGTTAGAGAGCATGAGAGAAGTGAAGGGATTACCCCTCTCGATAAGAGAGAAAATATCATCGGCCACTTGATCAGTGAACTGAGAAGTGTATGGCCATACCGAGATGAAATAATGAGTAATCATTATTTATCTGAGAGTTCAGTATCACTGGAATATCAAGAAAGGAATTAATATATATAAGGATGACTAGTTCCATGCCTTATATTAATTCTGATATTTAAGGGTAAGGGATTATGCAAAATTGCATTAGGTCACTAAATGCCATTTGCATTTTCGTTTAATTTGGAATGCTATAATATCTTGCTAGAGAATATATATAGCCTTTGAATTAATTTTTATTAATTCATTGCCAATATTAAATGGACCTATAGGATCGCACATAAAGCACTGGGCTTAAAATTGTATTGGAAATTAATTTAGACTTTTATTTAAAGTCAAATTAATGCATGCAATGGGTGAACAGATTTTTACTGTTAACAATTGGTCACGAGAGAAATTTACTGGCATGTGTTAGGTTTAATTTCAATTGATTAATTATCTATGTATAATTAAGTTAATTGAGTATTAAATCCTAAATTATATTTAATCAAAATATAATACTTGAGAGGAAATTAAAGTAACCAAAGTTTAAACTAGGAATCCTAGTTAAATTTGGCAACTAATTACCTTAGTTAAGTAAGTTTGTTTTGATTAGCTAAATGATGCCATTTGAATTTAAATTCTAATAGAATTTAAATTAAAATATATATCTCTTAATTATTAAGTGTTAGTGGCTGAAATTGCTACCTAATTTAAGGCACTCACACATGACTAAAGTAAGTGATATATATTAAATGAATTAAAGGAATAATGGTGGGTGCCACTTTTATTCTTCTTCTCTCTTTTAACCATGAGACTATTAGTGGGATTGGTAGAGATTCCTTTTGCTCTTAATTCTCTCATGGAAGGTGACTAACATAGAAAACCAAAGAAGAAAGAACAAGATGAGTTCTTGTGTTTTTCAAACAATTCCATTGCCTAATACACAAATATAGAGCTAGCACTCTTGATTTTAAGCTATCTTTGCAAGTGTGTGTGAACATAGAGAGGAGTGGCATAAAGGCTATTCCTTTGGCATTGGTGGTGAAGATCTAAGGTAAATAAATTCATCTTAGTTGCTGGTCATCATCAAAATCAAGTCTTGAAGTGCATCTAAAGTTGTAAGTTTCAAAACTCTAAAATTGCATGTTTTCGTTCCTAGTTTTGGATATGTATGGTATGCATGATAAAATTTTTGTTTTTCCGCTGTGCTATCATGATTATCATACCATGTCATATTCCTTCAGGAATGTCATTCCCAATGAGAAGGATGTCGTCCACATATAGGACCAGAAATACTACTATGCTCCCACTAATCTTCTTGTACACACAAGGCTCATCTTCGTTCTTGATGAAGTCAAATTCTTTGACTGCCTCATCAAAACGAAGATTCCAACTTCGGGATGCTTGCTTTAATCCGTAGATGGATTTTTGAAGCTTGCAAACCTTCTAAGGATGCTTGGGATTGACAAAACCCTCAGGCTGTGTCATATACACATCCTCAAGTAAATTTCCATTGAGGAAAGCAGTTTTGACATCCATTTGCCATATCTCATAATCATGATATGCAACTATGGCAAGCAAGATCCTAATGGACTTGAGCATGACTACAGGAGAAAAGGTCTCGTCATAGTCTACACCATGAGTTTGTCGAAAACCTTTTGCTACTAGTCTACCTTTGTAGGTCTTATCAGCTTTGAGTTTAAATAGCCACTTGCATTCAATTACCTTAGCACCTTCTGGTGGGTCAACCAAGGTCCAAACCTGGTTATCGTACATTGATTGCATCTCGAATTTCTTGGCTTCAAGCCAATTTTTCGAGTTTGGGCTTTCAATAGCTTCTCGGTAGGTAGTAGGATCCTCACGATCTACTAACTCAATAGTGTCACGGTCAGTGATTAGAAATCCAGATCTCTCAATCTCCTGATGTACCCTACCGGACCTTCTAGGTACTTGTGTAATGGGTTTTTGTTCCACAACTGGTTATGAACTTGATCCCACTTCCAACTTGATAAGTGTAAAATATATATAGTTTTTAATATGTTTTTAGTTAAATTATTTAGTTGTTGTGGTTTTATTTAGGTTAATTTAGAGTTAATTTGTATTATTTATGATTTTAAGGTTAATTCTGTGTTTTAGTTGATTTTCAGGGTTAATTAGACATAAAAGGGCTGAAAGTGTAAAAAGGGCAAAGTTTAGGGTCAAAAGTGCAAATTTGAAGAATTGATGTAAGAAAAGTTGGCATCCAGTCCAGAGCCCTGAAACGTGGCCACGTGAATTCTTGAAGAGATTCACACGTGGCCACGTGAACAAGGAAGCTTGAGAAGCCGTGGCCATGTGAAGTGAAAGAAGGAATTAAAGAGTAAAAACACATGGCCACGTGAAAGGGAAAATTGAAGAAGACATATGAAGCACTTGACCACGTGTGTTCTTACACAAGAAATCACGTGGCCACGTGTGGAAGAAGACTACATGAGGCGTGGCCACGTGAAGAATAAGGAAGAGTGAGGCGTGGCCACGTGATTTGATTCTCCAATTGCGCGAAGGATTTACGAACTTCCTATTTTGAGCAGAAATTACTTCCTATTTGGTTTTCAGAGTTTAAAAAGGAATACATGTCTTCTTTTGCCTATAAATAGGAGTCCAAAACACAGAAGAAGAGGAGAATCATCATTCATCATCATCAAGCCTTAGAATTAGTTTTAAGCTTTCTTTGTTTTTGTTGTTTTTTACAATTTTTCCAAAACGTTGTTTTTAGTTCTTAAGAATGTCTTGTGAGTAGTTTTCTTTACTTTTGCTAAAGGATACTTGAATCCTTGACTTGTATTGACATGACTTGAGTTTGTTCTTAAATTTCAATACAAGTTGATTATTTCTTGGTTCTTAAAATAGTCTTGTCTTTTCTCAATATTAAATTGATTATTAACTTGATTAAGAATTGGTTAATTAATTGGTTTAAGTTGATTAATGATTTGCATGCTCTTAGGTTAATTTAGTTGGATTAATACATGGTTATAATCTGAATAAGCTATAATTTTGTGTTAATTTGAGTAAGTTAAGATTAAGAAAAGTGTAACCAAGAATAGGTGGAAGTTAATTCTCTTGAAAAAGATTTTAATAGACATCTAGGAAACTTGATTCAGTTCTTTAGGCTAAGTTTTGAATTGTTCTGAATAAGGGAATTTAATACTTGGAATAATAATCTTGAAAAAGTTATTTGGGTTTAATAAACTGAATTTTCCATGATCACTTGTATGTTTTTGTTAAATTAAGTCATAGCAATACTTGTTAAGGTGGATAGTCCTTTAGTGAAAGTTGTTTTTATCATTGATTTTTAACTCATTCAATTTACTTGTTTTCAAATAGATCTTTTATACTTTAGTCTTTGCAATCGTTTTAACTTAGTTTTCAAATCATCACAACTTTGGGATTTCTTTTCTCTCTTTACACACAAAATTGGTTTTGAAATTGGAATAGCACAAGCAAGCACAAGTTTCCCTTGGGTTCGATATTTTGGGTCATAATTTTTTTCCCTATATTACTAAGCCGATCTAGTACACTTGCTAGACACCGGTCACAACTCATCCTCTATAGGAGCTTGTGGCTCTTGAATTTCTCCAAGTTCTACTTTACTCCCACTGTCTTTCTTGAGAAGGAACTCCTTTTTTAAGAAAACAGCCTTGCGAGCAACAAATACTTTGTTCTCGGCTTGTGAGTAAAAGTAGTATCCCTTTGTTTCTTTAGGATAACCCACAAACAAGTAGACACTGGATTTGGACTCTAGTTTGTCAGATGTTAATTTCTTAACATGTGCTTCACAGCCCCAAATCCTGAGAAAAGACATATTGGGTTCTTCCCCAGTCCATACCTCGTATGGTGTCTTCTCAACTGCTTTAGTTGGAGTACGGTTCAATAGAAACGCAGCAGTTTCTAATGCATAACCCCAAAAAAGAGATAGGAAGATTTGCTTAACTCATCATAGATCGAACCATGTCCAATAGAGTTCGATTTCTCCTTTCGGACACACCATTCCATTGAGGTGTTCCAGGAGGAGTCAGCTGTGAAATAATACCACACTCCTTTAGATGACTGTCAAACTCTTGGCTTAAGTATTCGCTACCTCGATCTGATCGAATGGCTTTTATACTTTTGCCAAGTTGGTTTTCTACTTCGTTCTTAAACTCTTTGAATTTCTCAAAAGTTTCAGAATTGCACTTCATTAGATAGACATAGCCATATCTACTGAAGTCATCTGTGAATGTCACGAAGTAGCTAAAACCACCTCTAGCTTGTGTACTTAAAGGTCCACATACATCGGTATGTATTAGTTCCAATAAGCCATTAGTCCTCTCACCTTTCTTATTAAAAGGACTTTGTCATTTTTCCATGCAAACATGGCTCGCATGTGTCATAAGAATCTAAGTCGAATGACCCAAGCACTCCAGTTTTGTGGAGTCTTGAAATACATTTTTCGTTTGCATGTCCTAAACGACAATGCCAGAAGTAGGTAGGGTTCAATTCGTTTGACTTAACCCTCTTCGTATTAATATTGTATATGGACTCTTTGTTTTGTAGATCAAGGATATAAAGGCCATTTTGAAACATGGCATTGCCATAAGAAATGCCTTGACGACGAATATGAGCATTGCCATTTTTAATAATAAAATCAAATTCATCATTATCCAAACATGAAACTGAAATAATGTTTCTGCTCATAGCAGGCACATAATAACAATTATTCAAAACAATACAAAGTCCGAAAGGTAAAGTGAGGTGATGGTCGCCTATCTCTATGGCAGCAACTCGTGCTCTATTTCCCACACGGAGGTCCACTTCATTCTTCCCAAGTAACCACCTATTTCTTAGCCCCTGCACATTTGAACAAATGTGAGAGCCACAACCAGTATCCCATACCCAAGTGGTAGAAATAGAAAGGTTAATCTCAATAACAAAAATACCAGAACTGGATGCCTTGGCTCCATTCTTCTTTTGTTCTTCCTTAAAGAGAGCGCAATTCTTCCTCCAATGCCCTATCTTGTTGCAATGGAAGCAAGTGCTCTCACTCTCTTTGAGTTTCTGTGCCTTGGGCTTGGATTGGGCCTGAGGTGCACTCCCACTTGACTTGAACCGAGCCAGGTCATTCTTGGGTTTTGCCTTTCCCTTTCCCTTAGCAGGTCCCTTCTTAATGCCCCCTTGAACCATTAATATGGGATTGGTCTTTCGAATGTTCTCTTCAGCATTCTTAAGCATCCCATGAAGCTCAGTGACTGACTTGTTCATTGCATGCATGTTATAATTCATCACGAATGGATCATAATCATCAGTCAATGATCCTAAGATCAAGTCAGTGGTCAATTCCTTTGGCACTAGTACCTCAAGCTTCTCAAGAGTATTAAGATACCCTTTCCTCTTGAGTACATGGGTACTAAAAGGAGTACCTGCAACCATCTTACAAGAAATTAAGGTCTTTGTTGTCACGAACCTCTCGTGACGAGCTTGCTCTTAAAACATCTCCTTGAGGTGTACCATGATCGCATAAGCCTCTTGGTCCATAAATTGCTTTTGCAAGTCAGGCACCATAGTGGCCAGCATTAGACAGGTCACATCATTGGAGTCGCTCTTCTTGGTCTCAAAAGTTTCCTTTTGAACCGCAGAGGCATTCCTGCCAGGTTCTTTAGGCAAGGGTGCATCCAAAACATACGACTTTTTCTCTTGCTTAAGAACTATTCTTAAGTTTCGAGACCAGTCTATGAAATTGGAGCCATTCAATTTGTCCTTTTCAAGGAACGATCGCAATGAGAAATTGTTGTTTGAAGATGCCATTTTCAATCTACAATAAAATTTAGCAAGATTAAATGAGGTCTTATTCATAATCCCACAAACTGAATTAACATCCCCTTAAATAATTCACGTTAGTGATTTTAATGTGGGCCAAGATCCACTTTTCACAACAACTTATTAGTCAAGCTGAGCTTGTACACCTAATAAGTTAAGTTACTTAGGTAGGAAAACTCCAATCATGTATTGTACATGACTCTTGGATCAAATGGGCTAACATCTTAAGATGTTATAGCACAAACCCATTTATTAGTTGCCTAGGTCCGGGCATCCCTTTCCATGTTAAGTCCAACCTACATTCACAACCTATGCCTCACAAAGATAATCGGGCGCATCTAGAACTCCTAGTTTACGTGATCGATGATCGATGCCTTGACATGTTTCGAATTAGGAAGGCAACTTTGTGGCTTACTATTTTTAGGGATTCATTTTATTACGGCTTACATGGCATACGCTTTGTCATCCATACATAACATGCATATATATAATTGCATAAAGTAAAGTGTGACAAACATGGGCCCAAAAACCTACAACTAAGATTCTGTACTATTACATAAGAATCTTCGAGTTGGGCTTCTCCACTCCGGTGGGCTTCGTCTTGATTTATAAAGTCTTCAAATAAATTTTATTCTAAGAAATAAATGAAACTTTTACAATAAAATATAATGGCACGCAGGCCATATTTAATTACAAAAACCCAGGGCCTATGAATGCACCATGCATATCCATTCATCACACCAAACAAGCAAATAAATATACATAGCATTCATGGATCAAACAAAGTCCAATTTTAATTAATTTAGCCAAGCCCATTAATGGAAATTGTGTACTTGAACCTTTAATAGAAGATCCCATGACGGGCCTAGGCCAAAGCCCAATGGACTAAATCCTCTTATTGAATAAGTTCTCTTAAAAGCCCAAAACACTAACTAGTTAGATTTGTGCTATAAATCAACTCTAGTATAATTTTCAATTTTGCCATTTTTAATTTTATGTCATACTGCCCATAAACATAAAAAATACATATAATATGTGCTAACATGAATTAAAAATATAAAATCATGAAGAACACATATATAGTACACGACATTCATGCAAAAACAAACAAACAACAAAAACTAGTTGTTTAATGCTTATGTAATGCCATAAAATGCACAAACATTTAAATCAATTTTATGAGTCATTTAATAATTTAAATAAGTCCATAAATATTTATTTAATATTCTGTACCAATCTGATCTAAATGTGTTTTTACCATTTTAATCAAAACAAAACAAACAATGTTGATTAAACTTGTAACAAACACAAACTAGTCATAGTTTTAAGTGATTTTAAAATTAATCAATTAAATTGTCATGGACCAGAATTAAAACCAAATTTAAAATATGTCCAGACCTGATAATTAATCTTTAAATATCACTTACAAACATTCCAAAATCGTTTTTACATTTAATATTGAAAACTAGTTGTTAAACTAACAATTAACATGCCAACTAGCACCTAGTTTTAATATTAACATGTACCATCAGGTATTATTAATTAAATTCGACCATTAACAGCTCCTAGAACATCTTAGGACATTATATTAACATGTCATATTAATTATAATACCTATCTAATCAATTAAAATCGTTTTTACACCAAAACAATGCAAAAAACTCAAAACAGAAAATTTCAGATTTGCATATTTTCATAATGACGATTTTTAATTAATTTTTCATGCATCTAAAGCACTAAAATAAGCATGTTTAGTCTCTGATACCACTGATGGAATATGACATGGTATGAACATGGCAATCACGTAGCGGAAAAACAACAAAAAACGATCATACATGCCAAACAATTCCATGACAAGAATCGAAACATGCAATTTTAGGGTTTTAAAAACTTACAACTTTGGATGCCTTTTAAAACTTGAGTTTGGTTATGACTAGCAACCGAGATGACTTTATCCACCTTAGATCTTGATCACCAATGCCAAGGAACAGCCTTTTACGCCACTCCCTCTATTCTCACATACACAATTGCATCGACGGCTTAAAATAGAGGTTGCTAGCTCTCTTTTAATGTATTGTATAATGGCTATGGTTTGAAGCTACAAAATTTGATTTTGTACTTCTCTTAAGTTGCTATTACTACCCAAGATCACAAGAGAATGAGGAACTATCCTTTCTCCTTGTGAAAATTGGCTAAAAGAAATTCTTGAGAGAGAGAGAGAGTTTTACGCAAAAACCATAGAAGAAATTAGGGTTTTGTGTTTTCTCTCTCATTCAATATATATCCTTTTATTTTTAAGTGATAAATCTAAAATCAAATACTTAAAGATAATTAATTTCAGCCTTTATCACTTTTTTAAAATAAGAGATATATATTGATTTAAATTCTTTTGAATTAATCCAAGATTAAAACATAAGACATATTAACTAAATAAATCACTTAATAAATAAAAAGCATGTGCCGAAATTCCTTTGATTTTTCTCTAGGAATTTCGGCCACCAATATTCATAATTAAGAGATTTAATTTGATCATGAGTCTTTTAGGCTTTAATACTCAATTAATTAAATTAATACAAGACATTTAATTAATTGAAATTAAACCTTGTGGGCTGAATTTTTTCTCTCTCATGGGCCAAGGTCCAATAGCAATCTAAAACCCATCACACACATTAATTTGACTTTAATTAAAAGCCCAAATTAATGCTCAATACTTTAATTAAATATTTTAAGCCCAATGCTCTGTGTGCGATCCTATAGGTCCATTTAATGTTGGAAATGAATTAATAAATTAATTCAAAGGCTATATGTATTCTCTAGCAAGATATTATAGCATTCCAAATTAAATGAAAATGCATATGGCATTTAGTGACCTAATGCAATTTTGCATAGTCCCTTACCCATAAATATCAGAATTAATATAAGGCATGGAACTAGTCATCCTTATATATATTAATTCCTTTCTTGATCTTCCAGTGACATTGAACTCTCAGATAAATAATGATTACTCATTATTTCATCTCGGTATGGCCATACACTTCTCAGTTCACTGATCAAGTGGCCGATGATATTTTTCTCTCTTATCGAGAGGGGTAATCCCTTCACTTCTCTCATACTCTCTAACATGAATCAATGCATACCCAAGCATACCCGTACTTGTCACTCTGTTACGAGCACGTTAGGTGTATGTCAAAGCACACATTAATTCATAAAGAGTTTCATAGAGATTTTAGGTCTAAGAACTCCGATACAAAAATTGCATATGAGAAACACTTATGACTTGTACCATGTAGTGTTCTCATGAGCGGATCGAATCCAGATACCATGTTCTTTAACATGTATCTATGATCTCTGATTGACACTCTTGTCCTAATGATCCGTAAGACAGAACTCATAATATCAAAGAGAGCATACTAGTCTTAATTCATTGTTATTTCCATAACAATGACTGACTAGGGATATTTAGAATGATGTCTCATTTGTTTCAAGGTCATACAATCATGTGCCTCATACATGATAACTTAAACCGAAACAACATTCTTGGATAGTTCTATCAATTGATATGCACAGGAATACAATGGATAAAACAAATGCCTCATTTTATTAATCAAAATGTTTTATTACAATGCATTGGGGCTAGGGCTTACACTAACAGGCTCCCCCACCACAACCTCGTGGTGCAGATGATCCAGTACCAGAAGCTGGTGGAGCAATTGAAGTAGACTGTAGCATAGGACAGTCTTTAATCTGATGATCTCTGGACCCACATTTAAAACAAGCTCCCGTAAAAAATCTACACTCCCCAGGGTGTGTCCTACCACAATGCTTACACTGTACTAATGATTCGTTATCCCTGCCTTGAGGTGCACTGGATGCTGTAGTGGCAGTAGACTTACTAGGAGAGGCACTGCTTCCTCTTCTGCTAAAATTGGGACTGTCTCTCTGCTTGCTCAGCCTGAGTGATTTCTAATTTGAGAGCCGCATCAATCATGGATCTCAGATCTGGGTATTTCTAGGCCCCAATGATCTGCCTCAACTCTGTGTGCAATCCTTTCTCAAACCGCTAACATAATCTTTCTTCTGTAGCCAAACATTCATCCAAATAAGTGCTCAAATGCTCAAACTCTCTGTTATATTCTGCCATTGTACGATTCCCTTGTCTCAGTCTTCAAAAGGCATCCTGCATGGAAATCATATACTTAGACCCAATATATTTCTTCTCAAACTGTTCAATAAAGAACTCCCAATTCAAACGGTCTACAGGTGTGTGCCTCCTGATTAAGTCTCACCAAATGAAAGCTGGACCCTATAATAAAGCAATGATACCCTCAAATTTCTCCTCCAATGGACTGTAGGTGATCTAAAATAATCTCTTAATCTTGAATAACCACACCTCTGCAGCGGTTGGAGTCAAGGGATCATGACCTGAAAAATTCTCAGCCCCTAATCTCTTTAACTGCTCCTAAATAGGCTTCCTTCTAGGTGGAGCAGGCGGCTGAACCTAAATCACTAGCAGTGGTGCCTGAACCTGAGCAGTCAGGAGTCGCTGCTGGATGTAGTATGACATTAAATTAATAAAATCTAACTGAGGAGGAGGCGGTGGAGGAGGCGCTACTGGTGGAGGTGTCTACTACTGTGGGACTTTCTGTTGCTCCATATTATTGGAGGCCTTACTTCTATTGTCTTCCATCTCGCGACTCTGATCTCCAGACATCTTTTCACTATAAAATAGAAGGGAGCAAGAATATATTAATTCCAAAACAACTTCTCAAAATAACAATTGGCATGTATATAATTAATTGAAATCAAACATTACACCCGCTTCAATCTTAGAACCGTCTAAACCACTGCTCTGATACCACAAAATGTAACACCCTTATCACTCCTAACACTGTAACGATGTACTAAAGGCATGAAATTTTTTTCCAACTTATTCATCACAATTCATTAATATTTACTGAATTATTTTGATAATACTTGCCGATGACCTATAACTGTCCCATTTACTATGCATTTAATAAAAGTTTTGTAATATAACGGCTGTACATAGTACAAGTCTCCTGAAATGCAGACAATTTCACACAGCCTCTCAGAGGCACAACAATCAACAATCTCAAACATATCCATGCATTCCACAACATACACATATATCCAAAATATAGTTTCGCTAATATAACTCCTGTTTAACATTTACATAACCAACTGTAAAGTTTATATACATGCCAAGACAAAACAATATAAATTCTTTAAAAGAAGTCTTTCAGTCTGTATTCTTGCTCCTGCTCCTGACTACCTGCACGCAGTAAAAAAAACTACGTGCTGAACACTCAACATGCCCAGTGGTGACAAAGAATCGATACATTTCCTAAATCTCATCGTTATTCTTAAATAATAACTTATACAAATATTCATAAAATAATTTAATTATTTATTAAATATCGATTTAACCTGTTCAATAATATTATTCATTTTAATCACGTAATTATAAATTTGTTATTAAAAAACTTATTTATGATCTTTAAACTAATAATTGAAGCGTTTTACATTCCTATATACTTATTTTGATATTTATATGCAAAAATTACATTTTAGTCCTTGCTGACTATAAAACTCACTTTTTAAATAATTTAACTATTATCTGACTATTTTATCTTTATTTGATTATTTCTCACTTAATTTACCCACTTTTTACACTTTTGGAGAAATTACTATTTTGCCCCCTAAACTTTCTTTTTCTTTCATTTTAGTCTTTTTCACTCTTTATTCTTACCTTTCATTGTCTTTTCACTTCTTTATCATTTTATTTCCATTATATCCCTAGTACAGACCTGGCAGAAAATCTCAGACCGGATACACGGAACATGGATCCCATGGATCCCACTAAAAGGGAAATGATTCCCAAGGAACCATTCCCAAATACTACACTTTTCACTATCAGTTTACACCTAAGCTATGGAGATCAATGATCCTACCCACAGCAAAGCAAGTCGCCATGATTTGCACCATGGTAAAAGGATGTTCCTATGACTAGCCAACTATATCCAGAACTAGTTTTTATTTTTAGGCTAATTCTAAGGGCACAGTAATAATTACTTTATTTACCTTTTTAATTTTCGAAAAATTCAACGGTTGACTTTTTATTTCTTTTTCATTGACTATAATTTAATTTCATAATAATTTACATTTTGCAACATTTTTATGCAATTACTCATTAATAATTCAATTATTTCTATTACACATATTCACATTAAATTTTCAATAAAATCTTAATAATTTCAATAAATTCCAATAAAATTTATTTAAGCATTATTTATTATTTACTATCATTTTTCACTAAAAGAATCAAATATTTCACAATATTTCATAACTTTTACTATAAACATAAATGTTACATAATCTTTAAAATTTCAAAATAAATTCCAATAATTCAATAAAAATCCATGGACACTACACATTATTTCTATAATTAGTTTAGGCTAATATATATTATTTTTAAGCAATAATTCATCATTTTACCTTAGAAGAGAATTCGGCCACTTAAAGAATATAACCCTAAATTTTTTTTCTTCCATTTAAGCCTTCATTTCATCTTCTTTAATGTCCAATTTCATTTACCCTAACAAAATTTCATCTATTAACAACTTTAAAAATTTTTACCCTAATTACATAATTGAATTAAATTCATAAACTTAGAAAATATAAAGATTAATTAGTCACTTATAATTTTTACTTGAATTAGAAAGCCTAAGCCTCATTTTCTTTGCCTTTGTCCCTTAAAAAGCTTTCTCCTTCTTCACCACCTACCATGAACAGCCAATAAACCTTAGTTTTTCTTATGTTCTTGTTCTCAAATGAAAAATTCAAGCCCATAATCACATTCTACACCTTAAAATCTATGGAAAAACACTAAAGAATCAAATTAAATCACTTAATTTCTCAAGATCAAACTTACCCCTTTTCTTTCTCTACTTGATTTCTCCACTTCCTTTGCTCAAATAAAACAATAAAAGCTATTTTTGTGATCTAGAGATATGGAACTACAACTCTTAAGTTGAAAGTTATGGGAGATTTTGAGTGATAGGGAAGCAAAAGAGAGAGAGGAAAGGGATAAGGTGATTTTGGCCAAGAGAGGAGAGGAGAGGCTGCTGCAAATTTTTGAATTTTTCTCCAGATTTTAGACTTTTATATGCCTCTCTAATGGGCCTAAAATTTGGCCAAACCAATGGGCTTAGCCCATTTATTTCTTAAGGCCCATTTTAGGCCTTTTAAAGCACAATCAAATTTCTCTCTCTTCCAGCCATAAAATTATTCTAAAAATAATTTCATCACTCTTATCACATAAAAAATAGTTAACACGTAAATTTTTGGCTCAATCGAAGCTCGTTATCGATCTGATTCAAACTTATCGGTCCAATTCGACAATTGCCGGTGTCACCGAAAAATTTCATTCTCATCACTAAAATATTTTACATAAAAATTCATGTAGGCATGCAAAATTTAGAAATTTTTGGAGTTCGTTTACTATTTTTTAATTATTTATGAAAAATTAAGTCACATTTTCTATCAGGGAAATTGACTTGCTTTTTTTTTTCATGTTTTTGACCTTTGGAGGCCCATTTGACCTCAATTTCACTTTAAATTTCAACCCCGGACTTCTTATGACCAATACTTTTCAATGGTCTAATAAAATATTTTTTTTAACTTTCGAATGTTTTTTCGGATCCAGAAAGCACTATTTACTATCGGAAAGTACTGTTCATGGCTGACTCGGTGTTGAGGCCATTACAGTAAGTCCAGTGATCATGGGTTAAATTGACTCCTATTAGGGCCTTCCTCAAGAATATCTAATCTCTTCTTTTTATTCCAAGCATTGAAACCATATGTAATAAATGAATCACCTCCTCCTTGCTTCCCAATCTCAATTCTAAAAAGATAACAATATAAGCAAATTGTTGTATCTTTTTGTATACTATACTCCAACCAATTAGAATATTCCTTGTACCACTTAGGATTAAAACGGCGAAAAATATTTCCAATATTTCATTGTTTAAAATTACAGTTTTGTGGTTGGCAAAGTCCTTTTTGAAGATACGCTCTTTTTACTTTATCCCGATCATTAGGATGATATTCTGAAATTTTAATTCTCAATTTAGGATCAGCAGAAAGATTATCTAAATTAATCACATGAATAACTTTTTTTGAATTACTTTCTTTATCTTTATTTCCAATTCCTTGGTCAATTGATTGCTCAAATGATGATTTTCTCTTAGGCACAAATTTATCCATGACTTTTTCAAAAAATAAAAATGTCAATTTTAACTACAATGCTCATCACTATCTCATATATTGAAAATTTTGAATCCAACTCCAATTAAAATTAAACCTAATTCCTATTTACACAATATCACACTAAAATAAAATCAATTACCCATCTATATGATCTATTTTTATAAAGTATATTCAATTTCGATTTCTCACATATTAAAGAATTGCAAATAATTATGATTTTCATGCATTGGTATTTGAGATAAAATTATAATAAAAAGATAGAAAATATTATATTATTTTGTACCTTTATAAAATTGAAGAGAAGAACTTGCAACTAAATTTTATCTTGTCCCTTTTGAATCTTCAAGTGGACCTCCAACACACTTCAATGGCATTTTCAGTGTTCTCGTGTCGTTTGGACTCTTTCAAAGAAAAGAGTAAATTTGCTTTTCATTTGTTGTTTTTTGCTTTTTCCTAACAGGTCACATCTATTTATTTTCTTTTTTTTTTAATATTTATGTTAAGTATGGCGTGTTCTTCACTTCTTTCCCTAATACCCTTCTATTTGTTTTTCTTTTATATATATATATATATATATATATATATATATATATATATATATATATATATATATATAACTCCAAACTTTATGACCAATTATTGTCCCATTTATTTCTATTATTGTTGTTGGAAAGCATAAATAATAATTTAAAAATTTTTCATAAACTTAATTTTTAATAAAAATATTTAAATATATTAGTGGGATCATCTTTTTAATAGAATTAATTATTAATGAGATTATTTAAAAATTTTAGTGGGGTCAATTTAAAAAAAAATTATCAAAATTATTTAAAAAATTTTTCTAAATTGAATGAGATCAATTGATCCCACCCATTACCAGGTGGAGTAGAAGGCATTCAATATGCATTGGTCATGTTATCGGATGGTGCATGGTGTACGGGTGCGCCACGCGCTTTGTATTGTTCGATCAAATGACCAATGCATTTAACATGCTTCGGCAACGGTGTACATTGCACAATGCACCCACACATTCATCTCCCAAAGGAAAATTGGCAACTCCATAAAGTTGGAAAAAGAATATAAAAAAAGTCGGCCTCCATAAAACTAAAGTTGTACACATTAGTAAACTAAGATTAGTCATAAAAAAACAATTCTAAAAATTCTACAAAATACAATTGTTCAGAGCTGAGAATGTGTGGATTGTTCTCGGTGATGTTTGGAGGAGTCAGACGAATTTTGTTGACCGTCAGAAGATTCTCTTCGATGATAATCTGATCCTAAATAATGCAATTCCAGATATTCATCTGTGAAAGGAGGTTTATCTGGCTGAGGCAGTTCAAGATCAATATTTCTAAGCATTTTAACTACTTTTGACATTGTTGGTCGTAAATTTGGGGATTCTTGAGTGCATAATAAACCAATTTGAATAACTCTTCTGATTTCTTCAGTATCTTTTACATCCATACCTTTGTCCATAATTTCAGGTACTGTATTTGATTGGAAGTGCTTCCATGCCTGCATTGTGACAAACAAAATTCTTCAAAGTCGATAAATGCTTACGAATAGAAATAGGTGAAGAACGGGTAATTTTCACAATAATAAAGTTACTAAACTTGAATTTGTATCACCTAACTTTAATTACTATAACTATTACTAACAAATCAGATTAATCGATTCCAATAGTTTCTTCCAGTTATAAGATGACAAGTATAGTTCTCTTATAATTTTTCTGCCATAAGCAGAGTCCAGCCAACATTTTAATTCTCTCATCTTCCATAACGATAAGAATGTTATACCGTTCAATTAGTCTTTCTCATCAGTTTGAAAATTATGCAAATTAAATGCTGACCGGGTCTGACTATGACATAAAAATTGAGGAGAATCATTTTGTCATTAGCTAATTGAAAGTAACTAATAGGAACCAATATCAAACTTCTTATTTCAGTAATTAAAATTAAATTATTTTAGGGTTACAAATTCAAGTTTTGGACTTTAGTATTACAAGTCGTAAAATTGAGGGATATATTGTATAAATTATCCGGTGAAGAACTTACATGAGCAACTAAGGTTTCGTATAGATCCTCAGATTGGTGTCTATTGTTTTCTACACCTGTTACTATCTCTATCACAAGAACTCCAAAGCTATAAACATCAACTTTCTCTGTTAATCGTCCCTTGGCGATGTATTCAGGAGCAATATACCCTCTTAAAAATAACATATCAATAAAAGATAAAGAATAATTATTATCACTACTTGCAACTCATACAGCACTAACACAAGGTGAATCAAATTCAAACTGAAAATGAATAGATTGAATTACTTACAGTGTTCCAGCAATGGCTGTGTTGACTAGGGCATGATCACATGAATAGAATCTAGCTAGTCCAAAATCTGAAATTTTCGGCTTATAACTCAAGTCTAACAAAACATTACTAGCTTTAATGTCCCGATGAATAATTCGAACTTGGCAGTCTGAGTGCAGATATTCTAAACCTTCTGCTGTTCCTATGATGATTCGAAGCCTCTTCTCCCAAGTTAGTTCTTTCTTCTTTTCTTGATCTTTCTTCCAAGAGTTGCAAAAAAAAAAAAAAAAAACTTCATCAAATTGTTTAAAAACTAAAACAAAATGATGAGATACAATTGTCAAAAATTATAATTACATTATGAACGACACCGTAAATGTTGTTACTTCTCATAAATTAATTTTTGCCAGCACATTCTTCGATATCACATCAATTTTTTTTTCATTCAAATTAACTGAATATTATGTGCTGCAGAAGTGAAAACCCAAAGTTCAAAGTTGATGTATAGCCAACCAAAGAATTAAAAACTAACAATTATAACACTTTGTTCATGAGATTGAGCTTTTAGGTGACAAGCTATTTAACATACTAGTGCTTCGGTTTTATTCATTCAACTTGGATAAATTAAAAAAAATAAAATAAAATTTCCAGGCTACAGTTGATGAGTAGCTTACCAAATAAGATGAGATCAAGGCTTTTGTTAGCTAAATATTCGTAAACAAGAAAGCTGTCTATGCTAGTGAAGCAGCAGCCAAGGAATCGAACCAAGTTCTTGTGTTGTGCTCTACTAATAATATCCATTTCATTGCAAATGTCCTGAATTCGGCTCTTGTTGCTAACATATAAACGCTTGATTGCGATTTCTCTACCATCTGGTAAGTTGCCCTGCACATTGATTTCATTTAAAATAAAATCAATGTGGAAATCTAAAATTCTAAAGAAAATCAATTGAAAGAAAAATGCAGAAATTTAAAGGCATAAATACTTTATATACTTCACCAAATCCTCCTTCCCCAAGCTTACGGATATCAACAAAGTTTTCCGTTGCTTTCTGCAGTATTTCATATTTGAACTGCAAGAACTGCAGTCCTTCATCTAATAATTGTACGTCCTCCACCCCTTCAGATGAAACAGGCATATAAATTCAACCATCAATTATAGTATAAGAGTAATTATTAAATATTAGTATACCATTGCTTAATTACCTTTCAAAATTTTTATGCCGTTCTTTCTTCGGTAAGTGTGTTTGCCAACACAGACACCAATACTAACTGCCGCTAAGCAGATCATAACCAGACGCATAATGTATGAGATGATGGAAAATACTGGATCTGCAAGAGAATAACATACAAATAAAATAACAAATTAAACATCCACGTTGATAATTAAATGAGATGGCTGCATAATGTAGGATGTATATGCTCGTCTTCTGCACAACAAAGTTTTGTGCCCAAATCTTATATTCTCTATGATTAGAGTTTCGAACCCACAATCACACATAAGTAGAGATGACTCCAACGTGGCTAGGATTTTATACAGGCAGAATTGTCATCTAAACATATAAATACAACTATATTCTTTTATCTCCAAACTTGCATAATTTCATACTTGAGTTGGAACTTGTTATCTCACAGAATTGCAGAAACTCTGATATGTCATCTAAAACATATAATGAACTATATTTTGATCACTCAAACCTTATATTATCTTCTATTAGTGGAGTTTAAACCATTAAATCCCAGACATGACTGCAATGTGAACACATGAAAAAGAAGTGCTAACCCCTGTTTTCATCAGAGTCAACGGCGAATGCAAAATCAGCATAACGAAGAAAACACCCGGCATTAAGCACACGAGCCTGCGTGGAGGGAAGACAAGATAAGGCGGCTGAAACAGCATTGGAGAGGCAAGTGTAACACAAATCTTTGTCCAAAATCTTCCAGCAACTAGCCATGCCATAAGCTGTAGCACCTAGTGAAGTTTGATGCTTAGTTGCATAGCCTCGATGAACCGGCCCTGCGGTTGGTGCCTTCTGCAACATTTCCTCAAGCACCTTCTCTACAGCATGTCTAAACTCCTGTTTCGAGTTTACATCGCCCCCGCATTTCTGCTTCCATCCACCAATTACATTTTACTAATTTATCAAAACTAGAGAAAATCAATATATATGCAAGTAAAATCAAACTTAATTTCTCTGAATTTCTTAGAAAATATGAGGCTTCCCCTTTACTTGCTCAGTTTGTTCACTTCACTCCATGTATTCAAATAATAATAATTATTATTATTTTTTTTTTCATCTAAACATCTAACACTAATATACAGCTCAAAAGGCTCAACTACTGGCGTATTAGGCCAAAAAATAACAAAGAAAAAAGAAGATGAAAATAAGAAAGAACGATCCAAGCAATGTATGAATTCAAAACCCAAATGTTGTTTGGCAATGCATATAATGAAAACAGAATTGAAAAAAGAAAAAGAAATACTTTAGTATCATGATCACCGATGGCTTCACGATAGAAAGTATAATTCTCAGCCCTAATAAAGCAGCCATCAAAATAAACACGGCCACCGGTGTTAGGGAAGCAACCAGGGATTAAAGTACTGATCTGCGTGAAGCAAATATTGCAATCAAGGGAAGAAAGATGATCCATGCATTGAGAAAGAACATACAATCGATCAGGTGGATCTCCTACATCCTTAAATGCGAATTTATTACGAGTCATTTCTTCTTGCATGTAATCTGTGATTCTTGAGTAATATTTGAAATAGTTTGATACATTTTGGACATGGATATTGCCGCAGATTCGGCTCATAAAATCAGAATTGTTTTGTGCGTAAGATAATTTGAAATAGAACACCATCAGGTTGATCAAGGAAAGAAGATGAATTGCCATTACAGGAGAAGAAAAGTAAAGAAAGAGAGTTATTCTGTGTTTTATTTTTCTTATTATTTATGCCATCTTCGTTTTCTTTTGTGCTTTGCTATATTTAGGGGGCTGATTTTTGCTGTGTGGTGTTTATCGTGCGTAAGTTCTTGAAAAACTGTAGGTGGCAAAACTAACCTAGCCAACTGAAATTATGAAATTGGGCAAGGTTTTGTTATGGGGATAGGTGGCAAATGGGTTGGAGGATTTGTCTTGGGTTATAAAAATAACGAGTTATTTTATATAAAAGTTTGGATGAATTATTATTTATAGATAGTTAATGGACCAATAATCAAATGATTTGAGCAGTATAAATGGCCACAAGTATCTACTGTATAATTTTTTTTATTATTATTATTTTTATCTAGTGTCTAATCACCATTTTAGATTTGGTCATTTTTAGATCACTCTAATTTCGGCACAAACTTGCGTTAATTAAAGGTGAATTTGGCACCCTAATCGGACCGATAAATTTTTTCTATACAAGGCCGATCCAAGTCATATCTGGTGCAGGCTGATTGGGTTCAGGTCGAGCTAATCCTGACTAGGCTAAGTTGGATTCTAGAAAGGCTTAATGGGGCTTTTAATAATTTTTTTTTTTATGTATAAACCCTATCAAAATTCACATAAATAAAAGACGACCTAGTGCAAGTGGGATTGGGTTCAAATTGAATTAGGTCTAACTAGGCCGAGTTGGGTTTGAATAATTACTAGCCAGACTTTTGAAAAATTTTCCTATATAAGCTCAATGCAAGTTTGCATCAATAAAATACGTGCCTAGCACAACTGCATTGGGTTTGGGAGGGATCAAATTGGGTTTTGGATCAGTTTAACTAAGCTTTTAATTTTTTTTTCTACACAAGTCCGATACAAACCTGCATACATAAAAGATAGACTTAGTGCGTATTAGATTGAATTTAATCTAGTCTGGTTAAACTTAACCAATATGAAACCAACCCGAGCTAATTAGTACTAAGTCGATATATATATATATATATATATATATATATATATATATATATATATATATATATATATATATATATATATATATATATATATATATATATATATATTCTGCATTTACAGAACACCTTAACATATATATTTTCTCCATTTATTGAACACGTTAACATATATATTTTCTCCATTTACTGAACATGATGTTAAGGAAGCATTGTTTTCTATGCATCTTGATAAATCACTTGGCATCGATGGGTTTAACCCTGCATTCTATCAGCACTGTAGGGCTATTATGTACAAAGCTCTTGTTAAAGCTTGCATCCAAATTATCAACAACGTCTCCTTACCAGATAAGCTAAACGACATAGCGATTGTGTTAATTCCGAAGAAGTAGAAAGCTGAAATTATCACAAACTCTAGGATAATCTCCTTGTGCAATGTCTTATACAAAATAGTTGCTAAGATGTTAGCAAATTGAATGAAGAATATCTTGTCTACGATGATACTTAAGAACCAGTGTGCTTTTGTTGTAGGAAGGTTTATCACTAATAATAATATGGTTGCTTATGAGATTCTTCATGGACTATGCAAGAAGCAACGAGGGAAAAAGGGTTTTACAGCTCTCAAGTTGGGTATAAGCAAAGCTTATGGCCGAGTAGAGTGGGTTTATTTGATTAAAGTTTTGAGGAAGATGGGTTTTCAGGAAGGATTGATAAACCTTGTCATGATGTGTGTTTCTAGCGTTAGATTTTTTGTGACCCATAGGAAGCATAAATTTGGTCTAATTATTCCAAGCAGAGGTTGCATATGGGGTGTTCGTTATCTCTTTATCTATTCATCATTTGTGCTCAAGGTTTGAGTTGTTGGTTGAACAAAATGGAATCTCAAGGTAAAATTCATGGGGTCACAATTGCTAGAGGAGCTCCATCAGTCTCACATTTATTTTTTGTGGACGATACCTATTTCTGCTTCAAAGCTTATCAATGAGTAAGGCTTTTAAAATGTATGAAGATGCTTTTGGCCAGTGCATAAATTTCAACAAATCTTCAATTATCTTCAGCTCCAATACACTTCAAAACACCAAGGATCATGTTATGAACATTTTTTAAGTTTAGATGGGATTGAAATAAGATGTTTATCTAGACATGCCATTATGTGTGGGGAAGAACAAAAATAAAGTAAATTTCTATTTATCTTAGTGTTAGGTTTGTGTTTTCTTTTCTTTGATTTCTTTATGTTTATGCCGAATTAGGTAGTGATAAGTTTTGATTTGTGTGCTTTTGTGTGTTAAATTTAGCATTTTCTTTTCTTACCTTGTGTTTTGATTCATTAAAAAGCCTTAGAAATCGAACTTGAACTTTGAATCTTGGGCATGAAAAAATCGAATCCTAGTAGTAGTAGCCTTTAGATTGGTGTGTTGAATTAAAAAAAGAAAAAAATTGTGGTACTATTCATGACACTGTTCATCGCACTGTTCATAAAAAAAAGAAAGAAGAGAGAAAAACGTGAAAAGGAAGAAAAATAAAAGAAGAAAGAAAAAAATTAAGGAGCAATTTGGCAAGGGTAGTTTGTATAGTCAAAGGGAAAATTCTAATCCTTTCATACATGGAAAAACTAATCCTTTTTGCTTTAGGATTGGGAGGGACAACATTTACACCTTTCCAAACACATTTGGAAATCCTTTGAAGGGTAGAAAAAATAATCCTTATTGCTTTGGGTTTAGGTTTTCAAAATCCTAATCCATACTTGATTTGGAATTACAATCGTAGTCCTACTTAACCAAGGATTTACTGTAAGGACCCAATTATGGCCCTAATCGGATTACAGTAAAGCGAAGAGAATTATGGTTAATTAAGGCAAATATTAAATTATTTTGCATTGTTAAGGTTAAGACCCATTAGGGGTATTTTGGTAATTTCGGCATCTATGTAAATTGAGTATGGTTAAAATTAAGATTAAAGAGGGATATAGTTGAAGTAAATTAAAAGTTTGGATGTTAATGTTAAAAGAGATAATTTGATGGGGTCAAATTGAATAAGGGCAAGTTTGGAAACTCACAATGAGATATTTTCCCCACTAACTCACTCAATAGCTTCTTAGAGAAGGAAACATGGGGATTTGAGATTGAGCGGATCGACATTTTTGGGGGAGACAGCTCTCTCTCTCTCTCTCTGCTGGTTACGGGTTGGAGAATAGAGCTAGGGTTTGTGAGTGAAGATTAAAGGTAATGTCTTCAATTGAAGATTTTTTTCTTCCTCTTCTCTTTTTCATTTATGATTTTTGGTTATGAGGGATTACAAGACCCTGTTGTTATCTCTGTGTGTAAGGAGAAAGGAGAGAAGCAGATAGATCAAGGATAGGAGAAGGAAGAAAGAGCTAGATCAGTGGACTTCCTAAGGAAATGAAGCTGGTATATGAGGTACGAGAACTTTATGTAGATGGTTATTTGATGATTTTCTTCCTATGTTCTTGTATATGTTCCCTTAGTAGAAGTTAAGGGTTAAATAGTAGAGATTTAGACGAATTCACAATGAATTAAAACTAAGTGCTTAAGATGAGATTTGGGATTTGTCTTTCAAGCTGAAATATTTAGGTTTTTACCGTTGGCTGCCGAAGTTCCTTGCGTGGCCACATGACTTGTTCCTTTTCTCCTTGTGTGGCCACGCATACTCATGTTTTCTTGCTTCTTCAGTAAGTGGTTGTGCCTCTTCTTTGTTTCTTCCTTGCGTGGCCGTGTGCCTCCTTTGGTTGTCCATGCGTGGCCATGTGATTTTCTTGGATTTCTATGCATGGCAGCGTGTTCCCTTCGGTTCTCTATGCATGGCCACGTGATGGCTTATTCCTTTCCTTGCGTGGCCACGCACTGTATGGCCTTCCTCCTTTATTTCTTCTTCTGCATGGCCGTGTGTTGGCCTTTGATTTCCTTGCATGGCCACGTGAATGGCTTACTTCTCCTTCTGCTTGGCCACGCGTTTGGCCTTTGTTCTCCTTGCGTGGCCGTGTATACCTTTCCTTCTTTCTTGGGTACGTCCACTCATATGTTTTCTTTTAATGGTCTACTTCACACTCTAAGCTGTAAATTCTTCATGAATCATGAATCTCGTATTATAAAATATAATTGGAGATAATTAAATGGACCATAAGTAATGTACACGATGATTATGTTAATTAAGCGTTGGTTAATAAGCCACATGATTTCTAAATGAAATAATTGAATGGTGAAGCCTTACCAAGACATTATAAATGACATAGATAAACATTAATCTCACATTTGATTACTTTCACTACTTGTAAGACATAGAATGCATGTATATAATGTATTGAATAAAATGAATGTACGATGACTAAATTGAGTATAATGACGTAAAGAGATATGGTATTGAGGAACCACTCAGGTACGTTCTTCTTTATTGAATATATTTTACGTGTGAAGTCATGTGCTCATGGTTTGTATGACTATATGTATGGATTCATTCTCGTGAACTATCATCGGGTATTACCAAAGTCAACCTTGAAATTCAAATCATGTTGTTACTTCATGATCTTATATTCAATGATGCGTATTGCATTAGGTTCTTAAAACATTGTTTTGATCTAGTATTGCATAATACTTAGTTACCATTATGCTAAAGCATTCTAGTGTAGGATATAAGTTATCCGATGGCTATGCAAGTATATAAACATGTGATATGAATTCTTGAATATCAGGACTTTAAGCTAGTATTGCTATGTAAATGAATGATATGTGTTCATTTGTGAAAAACGATTTAAGAAAAGGTTATATTAAATAAGGAAGAATATGATGAATTCAAGATGTTATTAAAGTGATAAAGCTTGCGGGGTCTTAGTTCGGTTGTGGATTAGATAGGTATGCCTAGAGAGATTCAACAGTTGCCATAGTTGACCCCGTTTGGGTCTTGTTCCTTATAGAACCATCGTTCGACCCTGTTTGGGTCTATTGTTTGTTCCCTGCTGGAACCATTGCCGACCCTGTTTGGATCTATTGCTTTGTTCCTTTATAGAACCATAGTTCGGCCCTTTGGGTCCATCGTTTGATACCTTTGGTATCCTTTGTTCCCGTTATCCACCCTTTGAACTAGCACTTAGGCAGGCTATTAAAAGTTAAAAGATTCAGCAATGTACTATTAAATAAAGATATATGTACACATACACACACACACACACACACACACACACACACACATATATAGCAATTGCTTCACCTATGTAAGGTGAACATGATAAATGGCTTACTATATTGCTTGATTGAATTTCTTTTTGGCTAGAATGATATAAATGAAATGTAGTCCTCTACTTTGTATTATATAGCTAAGATCGCATGACATAAGTGAAGTATTGACGCCTAAAATATCTCTTATAGATGATGTATGATATGTATACTCCCCTATGCTTTGAGTGAACATTGAAGGCATATCATGCATAATAAATGTGATTAAATGCTTATGATAAAAAGTTGTACTATAAATTACTATGAGGTCTAGATGATTGTAAGAATAATGTTCATGTTTAGGATTGCAAATTCATTTGGTATAGCAAGGGTGAGATCGTTTAACATGGTTGGCTTATATGTTTTCCTTAAATTTAAAGGGTGTAGTGATTTCATGATATTTTATTTAGATTTTATCCTTGGAGTTGGTTTCCCCACTAAGCTTTATAGCTTAGCACGGGCTTGTTATCCGGTAGGTACTGGTTAAGCTCTAGTGGATCGATAGCTGGTGGCTAGCCAGCCTTTGAAGAGAAGATCTGACTGGGTGCAGTTGCTTGAGGATTCCATGATGTATTTTGGCATTATGTTAGGCCTTTTAATTATAAGTTGGTTTTAAGTTATTGTGGCATGTAATAATTATGGTCTGTGCTATTTATTATTATCCTTGCCTTATCTTTGCTAGGTGATGATGATATTTGATGTTTATGCATGGTTAGTGGATTAGGGTGTTACAATTAGTGGTATAAAAGCATCCATGTTTAGTCTTTTCTGGGCAATACGAAATTAAAAATGGTTCTTGGAAGTTGAGATAATATTGGTCTAGACCAAATGGCCATACTCGATGTTATTATCATTGAGATGCAAATTTTGATGATTGCGAGGAATAATTAACTTACGATTGATAGATATTGGAGTACTAATAGGATGTTAATTCAAAAATAGTGAGATGACATCTAAGGAATTATCGGTATCTCTCACTCCCTGATATTGAAAGTGCATAAAAACCTTGATGATCTAGGATTGAAGTATAACATAAGTTGATTATAAGTATGTCTAGATTGCTTATTCAGATGTTTGAGGAAACTTTTACATGATAAAAAGATAATTGAGTTCTGGTATTGCTGAGCGTGCGAGATGTTGAGGTTATTAAGATGCTTTATATATATGCTCTATATATATGATTGTCAGGATTTTCCTAATTAGCTTGGGCAATTGAGCATGTTTTATTATATCAAGATGGGATAAGACGTGTACAGTCTATCGGAATACCCATTGGTATTCTATTGCATACATGAAGTCATTAACGCATTGCATAACATCCCATATCACATGAAAAGCATTGCATCGCATATCTGGCCTAGGTGAAAAGGGAAAACTAATAGAAAATGTAATGAGAATGGGAGTATCTAAAAATCAGAGGCAGATACTAATGATAGAGATAGATGAGTTTTTATGGCTATAGTTGGTTGTAGATAAGATTGAGTTTAAAATTTATAGCATTAAAGATAAAGATGATATGTTTGAATTTTGAGGACGAAATTCTTTTAAGGAGGAGAGAATTGTAAGGACCCAATCATGGCCCTAACCAGATTATAGTAAAGTGACGAGAATTATGGTTAATTAAGGCAAATATTGAATTATTTTGCATTGTTAAGGTTAAGACCCATTAGGGGTATTTTGGTAATTTCAGCATGTATATAAATTGAGTATGGTTAAAATTAAGATTAAAGAGGGATATAGTTGAAGTAAATTAGAAGTTTGGGTGTTAATGTTAAAAGAGATAATTTGATGGGGTCAAATTGAATAAGGGCAAGTTTGGAAATTCACAATGAGATATTTTCCCCACTAACTCACTCAATAGCTTCTTGGAGAAGGAATCAAGGGGATTGGAAATTGAGGGGATCAGCATTTTTTGGGGAGACAACTTTCTCTCTCTCTCTGCTGGTTATGGGTTGGAGAATGGAGCTAGGGTTTGTGAGTGAAGATTAAAGGTAATGTCTTCAATTGAAGATTTCTTCTTCCTCTTCTCTTCTTCATTTATGATTTTTGGTTATGAGGGATTACAAGACCCTATTGTTATCCCTGTGTGTAAGGAGAAAGGAGAGAAGCAGATAGATCAAGGATAGGAGAAGGAAGAAAGAGCTAAATCAGTGGACTTCCTAAGGAAATGAAGCTGGTATATGAGGTATGGGAACTTTATGTAGATGGTTACTTGATGATTTTCTTCCTATGTTCTTGTATGTGTTCCCTTAGTAGAAGTTAAGGGTTAAATAGTAGAGATTTAGATGAATTCACAATGAATTAAAACTAAGTACTTAAGATGAGATCTGGGATTTGTGTTTCAAGCTAAAAAATTTGGGTTTTTATTGTTGGCTGTCGAAGTTCCTTTCGTGGCCACGTAACTTGTTCCTCTTCTCCTTACGTGGCCACGCATACTCATGTTTTCTTGCTTCTTCAGTGCATGGTTGTGCCTCTTCTTTGTTTCTTCCTTGCGTGGCTGTGTGCCTCCTTTGGTTGTCTATGCATGGCCATGTGATTTTCTTGGATTTCTATGTGTGGCAGCGTGTTCCCTTCGGTTCTCCATGCATGGCCATGTGATAGCTTGTTCCTCTCCCTGCTTGGCCACGCACTGCATGGCCTTCCTCCTTTATTTCTTCTTCTGCGTGGCCGTGTGTTGGCCTTTGGTTTCCTTGCGTGGCCATGTGAATGGCTTACTTCTCCTTCTACTTGGCCACGAGTTTGGCCTTTGTTCTCCTTGTGTGGCCGTGTATACCTTTTCTTCTTTCTTGGGCATGGCCACTCGTATGTTTTCTTTTAATGGTTCTACTTCACACTCTAAGCTGTAAATTCTTCATGAATCATGAATCTCGTATTATAAAATATAATTGGAGATAATTAAATGGACCATAATAATGTACATGATGATTATGTTAATTAAGCGTTGCTTAATAAGCCATATGATTTCTAAATAAAATAATTGAATGATGAAGCCTTAGCAAGACATTATAAATGACATAGGTAAACGTTAATCTCACATTTGATTACTTTCGCTACTTGTGAGACATAAAATGCATGTATATAATGTATTGAATAAAATGAATGTGCGATGACTAAATTTAGTATAATGACGCAAAGAGAGATGGTATTGAGGAACCACTCAGGTACGTTCTTCTTTATTGAATATGTTTTACGTGTGGAGTCATGTGCTCATGGTTTGTATGACTATCTATATGGATTCATTCTCATGAACTATCATCGGGTATTACCAAAGTCAACCTTAAAATTCAAATCATGTTGTTACTTCATGATCTTATATTCAATGACGCGTATTGCATTAAGTTCTTAAAACATTGTTTTGATCTAGTATTGCATAATACTTAGTTACCATTATGCTAAAGCATTCTAGTGTAGGATATAAGTTATCCGATGGCTATGCAAGTATATAAACATGTGATATGAATTCTTGAATATCAGGACTTTAAGCCAGTATTGCTATGTAAATGAATGATATGTGTTCATTTGAGAAAAATGATTTAAGAAAAGGTTATATTAAATAAGGAAGAATATGATGAATTCAAGATGTTCTTAAAGTGATAAAGCCTGTGGGTCTTAGTTTAGTTGTGGATTAGATAGGCATGCCTAGAGGGATTCAACAGTTGCCATAGTTGACCCTGTTTGGGTCTTGTTCCTTATGGAACCATAGTTTGACCCCATTTGGGTGTATTATTTGTTCCCTGCTGGAACCATTGTCGACCCCGTTTGGGTCTATTGCTTTGTTCCTTTATGGAACTATAGTTCGGCCCTTTGGGTCCATCATTTGATACCTTCGGTATCCTTTGTTCCCGTTATCCACCCTTTGAACTAGCACTTAGGCAGGCTATTAAAAGTTAAAAGATTCAACAATGTACTATTAAATAAGGATATATGTACACACACACACACACACACACACACACACACACACATATATATATAGCAATTGCTTGACCTATGTAAGGTGAACATGATAAATGGCTTACTATATTGCTTGATTGAATTTCTTTTTGGCTAAAATGATATAAATGAAATGTAGTCCTCTACTCTGTATTATATAGCTAAGATTGCATGACATAAGTGAAGTATTGACGCCTAAAATATCTCTTATAGACGTTGTATGATATGTATACTCCCCTATGCTTTGAGTGAACATTGAAGGCATATCATGCATAATAAATGTGATTTAATGCTTACGATGAAAGCTGTACTATAAATTACTATGAGATCTAGATGATTGTGAGAATAATGTTCATGTTTAGGATTGCAAATTCATTTGGTATAGCAAGGGTGAGATCATTTAACATGGTTGGCTTATAGGTTTTCCTTAAATTTAAAGGGTGTAGTGATTTCATGATATTTTATTTAGATTTTATCCTTAGAGTTGGTTTCCCCACTAAGCTTTATAGCTTAGCACGGGCTTGTTATCCGTGTAGGTACTGGTTAAGCAATAGTGTATCGATAGCTGGTGGCTAGTCAGCCTTTGAAGAGAAGATCTGACTGGGTGCAGTTGCTTGAGGATTCTATGATGTATTTTGGCATTATGTTAGGCCTTTTAATTATAAGTTGGTTTTAAGTTATTGTGGCATGTAATAATTATGGCTTGTGCTGTTTATTATTATCCTTGCTTTATCTTTGCTAGGTGATGATGATGTTTGATGTTTATGCATAGTTAGTGGATTAGGGTGTTACATTTACTTTGCAATTATTGAACCACCATTTGTGCTATCGATATGTTATCCATTTGTGCTACAATTTTATATCATTTGTTATCCATTTGTGCCGCCATTTGTAATCCATTTGTTCCATCATTTCTTGGAATCATTTTGATCATTTGTACTAACATTTTGGTATCATTTTGCCATTATTTTTCCAATCATTTTCCACCATTTATTACTATTTTTGGCATCATTTTTCTATCATTTTGCCATCAATTTGCCATCACTTTGCTACCATTTTGCACGCAACTTGATATACTAATCAAGCTTGTTATACTATTCGGCCTAGTGATCTTTTTGGCTCTAAATTCATTTATTTTGAATGCAATATGCTCTATTTAGCTTACTTATGTTTATTTGTTGATGTTTTACTTTGTTTGGGGTAGATTAAGTAGGTTCTATATTTGGTTCACTTTGTAGTGGATCAAATTCATACATTTTATCCATATTATTATTTTTCTTGATTCTTGTTGCTTATATCTTTATTTTAAGCTAACTTTTGTTCCTTTTGCATTATTAGAGTATCTTTGCTTGTCTAATACTCTAAATTGCTTATCATCAAGTGGTACACCATTCTTGGCCGTGTATCACCTCCATTGTGTTTAGTCTCTTATTTTCTAGTTTTTGAGCTTTCTTTTATTGTTAGTGCTTATTCTTTGCCTTTTTAAAACGTGCTCAAATATTTGGTTTGTGGATTGAATTCTGAAGTGCAATTTTAAAGTTACAAGCTTGAGTGGAAAAAGGAAAGAAAGTGTGAGAACATTAAACGAATAAAAGCCAAAATTTGAGTGAAATACGAGTGAATGTAAGGATGTCCTATTACAAGTCGAAGCGGCATTCAAATCATAAGAATGAAACGGGCTAAAGGAAGACATGAAGTGTTTGATGCAAAGCCTTAATGATGTGTATTTACAGTTTAAACAACTTCTCAAACAACTAAGTTCATTATGTAAGCAAGAGGAGAAGAGAAAGGAAGGGAAAGTTATCTTAGAAGAAATTATTTGTGAAGCTGAAGGGAATGCTATAGATTTATTTGATAATGATGTTGTGCGTAATGGAGAAATAATTAAAAGTAAAGACGATGTTGATTGTTTGAGTAAAAATAAAGAAGATTCCTTGAGTTGGTTGAAAGATCGACATGTTACAATCGTTCCTCTATTGTTTAAGGAGGATGAATTCCACATGGAAAATGAAGGAAATCATAATCATATTCACAATGATGTTCTAAAGACTAATCATGTTTTTCCTAGTGTCTTTGTTAAATTGCAGGAACATGATGAGTTCTTTTCAGAAGAAGCATTCATATTATTTTCACTTATTCAGAAGATCATTTATGAAGATGAATGTATTCCTTAAGTGTCAATTCCCAACTATTGCAAGACGAAGATTCGAGGATGAATCTTTTCTAAAGAGGGAGGGGCTAAAACAACCTTTTTACCGTCATAAGAAAAAGAAAATATGTTAGTGTACCCATTATGCAAAACTTGTCTATCAAACTACTAAGGCTTCCCCAAAAGCAAATGGCCTACCTGCATAGGTACAACATCACATAAAACTTCATCCTTATACCATCCAATAGAAAATGGTACTCTAACCTAGCGTGTCACCTTAACCTCTCCACTGTCATTTAACAATTGCAATCTATATGGTCTAGGATGCTTTTCACATGCCAAGTTCAACTTTTTAACCATACTCACACTAGCTATATTTGTGCAACCCCCCCATCAATAATGATCATGCATACTCTCTTATTAACTAAACATTTAGTGTGAAATATTTTCTCTCTTTGTTCTAGGCTTTCTTCCTTAATATTTAAATTTAAAGCTCTCCTAGCAACTAAAGATCTCCCATTTTCAGTAACTAACAACTCTCCCTCACTACCATAATCACTATAATCTTCTAAAGGAGGCATTTCATTATCACTATGTTCTAATTTAGAAGTAATTTTCCCATCATCCCTAGCTATTATTACCCTCTTATTAGGACATTCACGTGCCATATGTCTTTTTCCCAAACATTTAAAGAATTTAATCTCTTTACTAGGGGTTGAAGTATTAGAATTATCTTTAGCACCTTTAGATGAGATTTGGGTAGTCCTTGTTTCTTTGGAACCCGAATCTGTCCCATAGGGTTTAGATATCCTAAAGTCTTTCTTCTCCTCCTTTTTATTCCATTTAGACCCTAATGTGTTGTTTGAGTTGTTGTTGATCTTATTGAAGCTTTTACTCCTCTTTTGCTTTTCAATCTTCATTGCCATATTCAACATCTCCTCCATGGAATCATATTTGTATAGCTCAATGGCATCGATAATTTTCTTGTTTAGAGCTCTTAGGAACCGAGCCATGGTAACCTCCTCATCTTCCTCAATGTTTGCTCTCACCATGCACATTTCCATATCTTTATGGTAATCCTCTACTGATTTTCCTCCTTACACAAGTCTACGTAATTCCTGATGTAATTCTCTAAAATAATGTGAAGGAACAAACTTTTTTCTCATGGCTTCCTTCATGTCCTCCCAGTTATTAATGGGGAACCTTGCCACCTTCTTTCTACTCATATTGAGCTGATCCCACCAAAACATTGCATAATCAGTGAACTTTACAGCTGCAATTTTCACCTTCTTTTCCTCAGAATATCTATTGCATTCAAAGATTATTTCAACTTTTCTCTCCCATTCTAAGTACTCATTAGCATTATTTCGGCCTTTAAATGGAGGAATCTTGAGTTTGATGTTTCCTAAGTTTCCATCCACCTTTGCACTAGTTTCTTCTTCATCTTCATCATCAAAATCAACTCTTACACCTTCATCAACCCATCGGCCTCTCCTTGGTGCCTTTCTAGGTGCATTAGATGTGCTCACTTCCAACTTTTCTATCATATCATTCATCTCTCCCATTTCCCTCATGAACCTGTCAAAAGTTCCATGTATAGCTTGTAAGGTGAAAGCTATCTCTTCAAGGGATGCTCCCTTTCTACTCGATTCTTCAGTCATGATTTAATACCTGAAAAAGTGTTATATAATAAACTCATAAGCACTCCCTCACGTGTTTACACTCAAAGAATGTCACTTCTCTTGTATTTCACACAATTAAGGCTTTTACCCTCTTAATGTTCTCACACTCTCTTGCCTTTTTTCACTCAAGCTTGCAATTTTAAAATTGCACTTCAGAATTCAATCCACAAACCAAATATTTGAGCACGTTTTAAGAAGATAAAGAATAAAGACTAATAATAAATGAAAGCTTAAAAACTAGAAAAGAAGACACTAAAAATAATGGAGGTGATACACAACCAAGAATGGTGTACCATTTGATGATAAGCAAATTAGAGTATTGGACAAGCAAAGATACTCTAACAATGTAAAAAGAATAAATGCAAGCTTAAAATAAAGAAAAAAGTAACTAGAATCAAGAAAATGACAATGTGGTTAAAATGTATGAATTTGATTCAATGCAAAGTAAACCAAATATAGAGCTTAGTTATTCTATCCAACCAAGCAAGAAATCAACAAAGAGATCTAATTAAACTAAATGAAGTAGGTTGCATGCAAAAAAATTCAATTTAGAGCCAAAATTATCATTAGGCCGAATGGTGTAACAAGCTTAATTAGTGTATCAAGTTGTGTGCAAAATGGTGGAAAACTGATGGAAAAAATGATAGAAAAATGATGGCAAAAATGATAACAAATGATGCCAAAATGGTGGCAAATGATTGAAAAAATGGTGGCAAAATGATACCAAAATGGTAACACAAATGATCAAAATGATTCCAAAAATGATGGAACAAATGTATAACAAATGACGGCACAAATGGATAAAAATGATATAAAATGGTGGCACATATGGATAACAAATGGATAGCACAAATGGTGGTTTAATAATTGCAAAGTAAATCCTTGGTTAAGTAGGACTAGGATTGTAATTCCAAATCAAGTATGGATTGGATTTTGAAAACCTAAATCTAAAGAAATAAGGATTGTATTTTCTACCCTTTAAAGATTCCCAAAGGTGTTTGGAAAAGGTGTAAATGCTGCCCTTCCCAATCCTAAAGTAAAAAGGATTAGTTTTTTTCACTTATGAAAGGATTAGGATTTTCCCTTTGGCTATACAAACTACCTTTGCCAAATTACTCCTTTTTTTCTTCTTCTATTTTTCTTCTCTTTCACATTTTTCTCTCTTCTTTCTTTTTTTTTTGATGAACAGTACCAAAATAGTGTGATGAATAGTACCGTGAATAATGCAATGAACGGTACCATAATTTTTTTTTAATTCAACACACCAATCTAAAGGCTACTACTACTAGATTTGGTTTTTCATGCCAAAGATTCAAAGTTCAAGTTTGGTTTATAAGGCTTTTTAATGAATCAAAACACAAGGTAAGGAAAAGAAAAAGCTAAATTTAACACACAAAAAGCACACAAATCAAAACTTATCACTACCTAATTCTGCATAAACATAAAGAAATCAAGGAAAAAAAACACAAACCTAACATTGAGATAAATAGGAATTTACCTTTCTTTTGGCTCTGATACCAAATAATGCGGAACCCCAATGTTAAAAAACCTGAAACCCCTTGAACATACACTTTGATGGCAAAGCTAAACTAGATAAAATCCCTTCCTATTGAACCCCCAAACAACAAGTGAATGGAAACGCAAGTAATTGAAAAAATAAGAATAAAAAAACACCACAATCAAAATAATTGATAAGTTAATCTAATTCTTAATACAATAGAAAAGAAAGAACAAGCTTTCTTGAAGAGAAATCTCTCAACTCGTTTTTATTCATCAACCTCCCTTTTACATGGCTAAAATAAAGTATTTATACTCTTAACTAGCCTTAAACCCTAGGGGGATGGGTATACATAAGCCCAATAGGTTTAAAAGACCAAATCTTACCTAAAATAGGCTTAAACAACTACTTAAAATCCAACTAAAGTAAAGTGACGAATTGGGCTTGTTTTAGATAGGCCCAAGTGTCTTACTTACGAAAACAAGCCCTAATTAAGCTACTTAAGTCACATGACTTTTAATGAAGTCACATGTTTCACTTAATTAAAAACCCAATTGTGTTAAATAGGCCCAAACTAATTAACTATGAATACAAAAGCCCTTTTACATAAATATCACATGCTATGCACATGTCTTCCACTTGCACATACCCTGCACATGCTTCGCACATGACTTGCACATGTCAAAGACACATGTTTGGCCCAATTCCTTCACTTGCTTCCACAAGGCTAATTACTTTATGTTTGTCTTCAAGTTCTCCATAGCACTTCTCAAAGGCTTATTTATGACGTTCTTGTGTAATAAAGTTTTGAACATAAGATGACATTGCCATCTTAAGCTGCTGAGCATGCCTCTTTGTAAATCGACCACTAGGCATCATTAATGGATCTTGGGTTGATGTCTTTAATGGTGAATCTGTATTAGTTTGGGTTCACAAAAGACAAAATTCAAAGGAGACTATAGGGATGGAATATAACTCTTCTCTCACAGAAAGGTAAAGAAGTTATAATTAAAACTGTAGCTCAATCCCTCCTTAATTATATGATGAGCATCTTTTTGTTGCCTATTTCTTTATGCTCTGAGATTGAAAAAATATTGAATGCATTTTGGCGGGGTTTGAAATAAGTAGAGGAGAGGAAAAATTACTGGAAAAATTGGGACTCTCTTTGTAGAAGGAAATCTAAAAGGGGGCTTGGGTTTCGGGAAATTTCATAAATTTAATCTTCTCATGATTAACAAGTAAGCTTGGTGCTTTTTTTACAAAACAAAAGTCACTAGTCACTCGCCTTTTTAAATGCAAAGTATTTTTTCGTTGTTCTTTCCTCGAAGCTGACATTAGACATAACCTAAGTTATGTTTGGAGAAGCTTGTGGGCTACTTAGAATTTAATTAAGAAAGGAGGTTGCATGAGAATAGGGAATGTGAAGGATATTTTGGTTTTGGAAATCTCCTTAGTTACTAGATGATGTCGATCCTTTCATATAAACCACTAGTGCAGATGTTGAGAGCAAATAGAGCCTTTGGGTGTTAGAGTTGTTTGAAGTGAATGGATACTCATGGAATACTGTTCTTCTTCACTCTTTGTTTAATGAAAGAGATAGGACGCTGATAGTGAAAATGCCATTAAGTATACGATAACCTTGTGATTCTTGGTGGTGGCGTGTGGAATCAAAAGGAAATTATAATGTCAAGAGTGCTTATCAACTTCTTAGCAATAATCAAGCACCTCCTGCATATTAAAGATCTTTTTAGAATAAATTATGGAACCTAAAAGTTCCTCCAAAGGTTCATAACATGGTATGGAGGGCTTGTACCAATTGCCTTCTAGTGAATACTATTCTCTGCTCCAGAAAGGTAAGTATAGATCCTCTTTGTAAAGTTTATGGCCTGAATGATGAAACTACTTTACATACTTTACTGGATTGTCCTCGAGCAAGAGAATACTGGTCTCACTCTTTTTTTGGTTTTATAAGTGGTTTTTTTTCGAGTTTTGTCGATTGGTTTGCGTTTATTTTTAATAATCATTCCATGGATAATTGTTTAGAGGCTATAATGTTGTGTTGGAGTTTATGGAAAAATCAAAATGAGTTGGTTCAGAATGGTAGAAATTGCAGGGTTGTATACATTATTGTGGAAGCTGAAAATTTGTTTCAAAGCTAGATATCAACCACAATAAAGCCCCAAGCCCACCTGTGTTCAATCGGCCAACAAGAGGATAACTTGGTGATTACCTCTATTAGTGCGTGGAAAAAACTTTAGACGGATTGGTTGAAATTAAATGTTGATGCAGCCTTATTTGAAAATCTTAACAAAGTAGGATGTGGGTTTGTTCTTAGAAATGAAGATGGAGTGTTTATGGCTGTTGGCAGTGGACCTCTGCTGGGAACCTGTTCTCCTATTTTGGCTGAATGTTTAGCTATTAGGGAGGCACTTGGTTGGTTAAAATCAAGAAATTTGGAATGGGTCCTTATTGAATCGGATTCTTAAGTCATCGTGCAAGCTCTTAATTCTTGCGCTTGTTTAGAGTCTATTTTGAGCCTTATTATTGATGATTGTCTTAGTTTGCGTTTTAATTCAACAAATATTAGATTTGTCTTTGCTAAAAGATCAGCGAATTGTGTAACTCATAGCCTAGTTAGAGCATCGAATTCCATGCATGATCTTTATGTTTGGCTGGATTCGCCACCAAACTTTGTGTATTTAGAATTGTTAGCTAATTCTTATTAATGAAATTTGATTTCCTTTCAAAAAAAAAAGTAAAAGTTATTTTAAAAATAAAAAGTATTTGAAAATGATTTAAATGAAAGTTTATTACTTATCTTTAATTTAATTTTTTTATTGATTTTTAAAGTTAATAGTTATAATTATGTTTTAATTTCAATTGACTAGAAAAGAATTATCATTTATCAATATGAATAATAATAAAAATTAGTTTTATTATATATTTAGATAAAAGTAATGAAACTGAAATAAATAATTAATTTGAGTTTTTAATAATTAGAGAAATTTATTATTAATTTTTTAACTACATTAAATATTAAAGGAAAGTTAAAAAAATTGATCTTTGAATAAATATTTCTATTAGTTTTAGCAGAATTATTGATGGAGAAACCAAATTGAAATGTCTTTAAAATGTTAGAGGTCCAATTATTATATTTTAAATAATAGGGTTTTAATTGTGAATCGATTCAAACAACAAGAATATTTTTTTAGTTATCCCTAGACTAACATAAAAAATAATTTCGACGTTCTATTATACAAAATTATGAAAATGTACCCATAAAATATTTAAAATAATTTAATATGTCAATAAAAAAATATGTTCAAACCCATAAAATTTACTGGGTGCTCTAAATGGGTGGGATTGGTACCAAGTGGTACGTCTAAATTTTATTAAAAAAAATGAGAAATTTACACAAAGTACTTTTTTTTTAATTTACTTTTCAAAAATGCATTCATCAAATTTAAAGTCTTAAAATACCTTTTTTAATTTTGTAATTATAAAAACACCCGTTTTTTTTTGTCCCTAACTCTATTATTTACCCAACTATAAATTTCTCCTTTCCTCTTTTGGTCTGCCATGCACGAGCATCATCAATTTACTTCCCATGCACAACAATTATCACAACACAACCCAAAAATTATTCCTTTAAACTACACATGTAAAATCTTAAATCTCACAAAATAATATTATATATTTCTAGCCTAATTCCATTCACTTTAAATTTTATAGACTTACTTACCAGACATATACAAACGGAAAAATTTTCTTCTTCAATGTACGAGGTACCTAATGCCTGTCCCTTCATAGCACCTGTCTATAACTCTATGTATCTGTGACTGTGCTAAGTATAAAATATTTAGTGATAAATACCCAACTAGTACATTTCACATGAATGCACACATAATTTTATTTAATTCTTTATCCATCTATAATTAAATTCTTTATTATAACTAATTTTTGCGTCTATTATCTTAAATTCTCATTTTTATTTCCAATCTATTTTTCTTATTCTTTTCTCATATGTAGAATCATTAATTTTTCCTATCAAGTACATATCCTCGTTTAATTATCATTTGGCCGTTGACATATCATTTTAACTTTTTATTTACTACTTGCCTCTAGTTTCTCTGTTTAGTTACCGAATGACAGTTTTACCCCTGCTTTCTCGTTTTAATCTTAATTTCATTTATTCAATTCCTCATTTAATATTTGACTTGATTTTCACTATTTTTCTTTTTGCATCCCGTCTCTACTAATTACATTTTTATCCCTAATATACTTTGTTGTATCAAATTTATCATTTTACTTTTATTATATCTATTTAATTGTGTTATTATTTTAATTAAATTTAGTCTTTGAATTCTCTTTTTATGTCAAAATTCCAATTTAACCGTTATTTTTACATTTCATTCACATTTTGCTATCATTCTATATTTTATTTCAAATTTAATAATTTATTTTATTTTATACATTTTATTGTGCTTACACTCTTACCCTTAAACTTGAGTTTATCATCGAATTTATCAATTATAGACTATTTCACTAATTGTTCATGTATGTCATAATAATTTATTATCACAATAATTGTGTCAATATTAAATTTCTAATTTATTTCTTAAGCACTTCACTTATTTCTATGCTAAATTACATTCGTAATTATGCCTTAATGCCTTTAATTTCAAATTGACTATTACAGATTTTGCCTACTAAAATGATTTATTTTTATTTTCATTATCATATTTTATTTAATCAAATTTGAGCTACTATTTTTTTAATTTTTACTTATCCTTAATACAATTCCCTCCATTTTTCTCTTAAGTGTCATTATCTTTGTTAAATTTGCAACTTAGTACCTAAAGTTTCAATTTTACCGTCACCTTCATTTAGTTCTCAAATTTATACTTCAGTACCAATTCTTTTCTTATTTTACAAAAATGCCATTTTCATTACTTTTTCACAATTAGGCCCTAGTTCCATCATTTTACAACCAAATTACCATTTTGTCCTTTAACTCATTATTTCATCTTTAAATTACCAATTATTTTTATTATATTAATAAACTTTAATTTCCATTCCGTAATTTAATTCTCATACATAATAAACTTGTATAATACTCAGTTTTCACCTCTAATCCTTATAAACCCTTTTATTTATATTTTTACCTTTTAAGTGTTCATGTGTGCTAAAATTTCCTTTTTAGTCTTTAACTTTTAATTTACTTCCATTTTCAACATTTTTTATTAAAATTTACATTTTTTCAAATTACCATTTAATCCTTTTTTCCTAGGTGTTTGTAAAATTGCCATTTAGTCCCTATTTCTTTCATTTTTCTACATTTATCATCTTTTCATCAATTTATCCACATTTTACTAATTTTTTACTAATTCCATATTTATCACCTTTTGTTCACTTATTTATATTTTTTCCATCTTTTATCTTTTATTTATATTTATGCCATTCACAATCACTTATTTACATATTTATCCACTATTTACTATTAATTTACATATTTTCCCCCATTTTATCCATTATTTACATAATTGTCACTTTTTCATCTTTTCTTTGTATATTTATCCTTGATTAACATTTATTTACATATTTATCCATTTTCATTAATAATTTACATATTTGTATATTTTTCATTATAAATTATCAATTAAATTCTTGTTTTGCCCCTAGTAGTTTATAGAGAAAACCTTTGAACTAGATATGCGAAACATGGACCACATAGGTCCAAAATAAGTCAAGGTGACCACATAGAGGGCTAACACCTCAACTAACATCATAATACTTTTTCTTTTCTCTTTCTCAACTTTCTCACATATTTTACGGCATGGATTCGCATTTGGTCCACTTATGTGAGTCATCATGAATAACAACTGTGATAAGTGTCCCTATGGCTAGCCAATTATATCATCTACTTTTGGTTTCACTATCAGATACTAAGGGCAAAACTATTTTAAATATTTCCATAATATATTGATATTTTTATCATTTTCCTCATAAATTTGGTTGAAATATGCTTTTCAATCCATATGCCTTACTAGGCCATCATCATTATATGTCATCCATATATAATATTTCATCATGCCATAACATTATGTTCATCATAATTTAGCCAAAATACATCATTTATTCCATGTATATCATTTGGCCCACATGGTATATTTATCTTACACATTAAATTCTCATGTATGATCATCATATTCATGCTCATATATACATTTCAAATTTCATTTGTCACTTTACATCAAATAACCATAGTTTCACTCATCATCATCATTCTGCTAGCCATTACACTTGGTATACCATTTGGCTATAATGTATACTTCTACCTATTCATTCTTTTCTTAATACTTAATGTTCCATATCCATTATCTAGTTCATTTAAACATGTTTTCAACATTTAATCCATTTAATTTCTTTAGTGCATAATTTATCATTAACTTACATAATGTAAACCAAAGTTGAACATTATGATTAATGCTTAATTTCTTAATTTTAATCATACTAGTTTACTTTTCTAATATCTAATTTCATCATGCATATGTCAATTACAATTTTCCACATATTTCATGCATTTTTACCTAAGTTACATAATATGTTCTTGTTAAGATTTCAACATTCTAAGCTTATTTTCCTACATTTATCCTTATTAATCACTTTATTAACCTTCAATTTAACTTATATACCATTAATTTGAATTATTTATGCTTTACATGCAAAAATCTTAATTTACTAACCAAAAATTAATGAAACATACTAGTTTAGGTATCCACATACTTATTTCTCCTTCGCTCCCTTTAAACTTCTATTTCTTTCCCTTTTTATTCCATTTCCTTACTTTTTGCTCTTTGATTTCCTCTTGGTTGGTTTAAATTTCTCTACACAACTTTTATTTTCTAGGATTTTAGGATGAGGAAGAAGCAACGTGATTTCCTTAGAGAAGTCTAGAGAAAATTTTATTTTTGAGTGCCTTATATACTCCCCACTTGAATGGCCATGATTGATTAAGTTATTATTTGATCTAAGGGCTTATATTATGCCACATGTTACCTTTCTATCTACTCTTACTCATCTCACTCCCACCCCTACGGCAGTGAGTGATTGAGCACACCTTATGAAAGTGAGTGAGTGAGTTACATCCTAAGGAAATGAGTAAGTCACCACTTAAATTCAAGTACATGGCCAAAATTACATCCATTTATCACGATTTCATTGGTTCTAGTCTTTTATTTGTCAAATATCCATAAAAATTGGTCCAAAAATATGAAAAAAATATTAATTAAGGTATGTTTAAAATTTTGGATCAATCCAAACCCGTTTTGATATATTTCTAAGCCTAAAGGCAAAATTACTGATCCTAAACCCTAATTTTTTAAAATTATCCAAAAATTTATTTTTTACTTTAAAAAATTCATTGAAATTATTTCTAATAGTTTTATGTAATTGGAATAATTTTTTGAGGTCTAAAATATTTTTTTTCTGAATCAGTCAAAGTTGGTCACTTCTTATACAGTCTCGGTAAATTTTTTACTGTGCCTTTTGGGGACCTATTTAATCTTAATTTCACCTCAAATGACATTAACAAACTTCTTATAAGTCATACTTTTCAGTGCTCAAGAAAAGTTTCTATAGGCTTAGGTGGTACTATTTACCTTGGTGGCATTATTCATGATCGAAAAAGCACTATTCATGTAGTTGGGATTTTGGGGTGCTACATAGACAATAGTGAAAAAGTAGCAAGAAATTAGAAGAAAAATTAATACCCATAAAGTGTTTGTAAAAAAGCTCATTTAAGCTACTTGCCATTGAAATTTTTAAAAATATTTGTCAGCAAGAATTTCTTTTAATGTTTGCTTAATTTCAAGCTTAGTTTTGTTCAGTTACCCTACAAGGCCAATTTGGTATTTTGTCTATTATGAGATTTGATAAATTTCCTATAAATGGTAATTTGTTGATTGCTAAATTGTTGTTTTGATTATTTGAATTTCTAGCATTATTTGTTGAAAATGGATGGAGTAGCAATTTAAATGGTTATCTAACTTTTAATAGTTTTCTAAATTATAAGGCTTAATTTTTATAGTCTCATTTTTATTTTAATGTGCTTATTTTCTTAAGTTTCTTCATTTGAGTTCATAAGATGATGTGCTCATTTTTAACATTGTTTAATTTGTCCATGATGATAATAACTTATAATTTACTACTACAATATGGCAAAAGTAAGTGTCCATGGAAACATGCATTCACATGCAAGTCAAGTGGTAATTCCCACAAATGAAAACAAAAAACTTGAGGAGAAGGGGTATGAGGATTCTTGATGAGTGTGTGGTATATGGGGGTGGTAATTTAGAAACTATTGAACATTGCATTTTTAATTGTGCTTGGGTTACGAGGAGTTGGTTTTTTAGTAGATTGTCCTTTGAACCTTATAGTTTAGAGCTATGTCTTTCACTTGATAGTGGGAAGCTCTTATAAAAATAAAAAAGGGATAATGATATGTTAGAGTTTTATGCTTTGATGTCTTGGTATATCTAGAAAGAGAAATAAATATCTTTCTAAGGGTGTTAGAAATGATATTAAAAATGTTATAACTTCAGTTGAAAAAGCCCTATTTGAATATCAAAATATTTGCAGGAATTAGGTAAATCAACATTCTCAGAGAGCAAACATTCATGGTTGTTAGTTGAATTAGCGGATCCGTTATAATATTTTTTTTCCAATACATATGTACATATATAGATGTTATTTATGATACGTCATGTAAACTTTCACCCTTAGTCCACATTGTTAATATAAATGCCTACCTAAGTTCTACGAGTATGGATAATAGGTGCTATGGATACCCGAAGGTATCCATCTTATAGGATACCTAAAGGTATCAAAATTGTAGGACCTAAATAGGGTTAAGATTGTAGCATTGCAATATCATCCCATAGGCATGCCTATCTATCTACAACCAGGTACTATACGTAGGCATCACTTCCTTTCCATACCCTTTCACTCTTTAGATCCAAATAAAATTGGGCAGTGGGCACATATATATGATATTAAGAAAAAATTCAGTTTACTATCACACAATCAATCATGTATCACTAGCCTTTATCTTGTTACTTTATTCATGAAATTCATACACTACAAATATTAGTAAACAAGTATAAACATGCATACATATTTAATGATAATCATACTTGTATCCTTGTATACTTACACTTACATACTCTTTATTGCATTCTTGAAGCCAAATTTAGAGCTATACATTCATAGCTTTAATATGTATGATGAAACACATACCTTTCTATCATACACGTTTATAACAATAGGGTTCATTCCCTTAGTAGGATCTTTAGAATATTCATATACATGTACTTATTCATGTTCAATTGGTTTATGCTTATATTTATTCATATGCACGTACATTTAAGTCCATATGTTCACATATGCTTATGTATGCATATATGTGATTCACATATCATGTCTCTTGTTAGTTCTTTATAAACATTGGTGGTGGTAAGAGTAATTATATAGATTTCATCATATGCTAATAATTTTTTATGTCTAGGTTTAATTGGTATCCCTATTGCAATGTATCATTATGTAATTCATATATATAATATCATATTATATCCTTTGACACATGTTCATAATGTTTTTAAAGTGTTTAAAAAAGTCTGAAAATCATTCGGCAACGTTTCTAGGTCTAAAAATCAAGTGTAGGTTGGAACAGGAGAGTGTCATGGTTGTTCCAACCGTGACAATTGCTTCTATTTGATCCAAAATTCTTTGTCAAGTGTCTCAATTGGGATGATGTAATTTGCCCATAATTCAGCAAGCAGGCTTTTTGGTTTAACTTGAACACCAAATTTGACCTAGAAAACGTGATTTTATGACATTTGTTCAAATATGTATCTAGTTTCTATATCATTAAAAATAATGTCATTTAGAAATCTACATAGAGAGAAATACCCAATTTAGTCCAAACTATTCCAATTAATAGAGCAGCACCTATTATTGCCATTTAAACTAAATTTTGAGAATTCTAGAGGTAGAATTAAGTTTAGACCTCTTCATAAAAATTTTAGATCTATGTGTATAGCTTATAATACCATTTACATCAATCCAATTAATGGTCTATAATTCTAGTTATGCCCTAAACAAGCTTGACAGGTCTAGTGGATCCTATGACAACTTTTTAACTTTAACTTCCTTTCTCTACAATTTAACTCATACACATGGCTAAACCTCTTTAAAACACTTCCATATTAATTAATAAGTTAAAACAACATTTTAATCAATTTATACACAATAAGAACACACATAACAAGATTAAGCTTTTCCATGACTTTTTGTGCACAAAAATCCTTTGCACTCCTAGGCAGTCTCCTTCATCCTCTCTTTTTGCTTAATTATTCTTCTATGATCATGGTTTCACTTGTTAATCTTTATTTTTTCTCACTTAAACCAATTTCACAAAAATTAAAAATAAGGAGGAGAAGAGAAGAAATAATAGTAAAAGCTCACCTTGAGTTGTTTTTGTCTTCAAGTTACTTATATAATTTTTTTTGAGTTACAAACGTGAGAGTGGGAGTTGTAAATAGAATAGAATGGTAGTAAACCTTATGAAGAAATATCATGAATTGGTTTTTCCTATAGTTAGCTATCTCTTCTTCTCTAAATATCAACTTTTTACTTTATTCTAGAAGGATAGGTGGCACTTTCTTATAGGCCACTTGTGACCATAAGAGCAAGTTCCTCATTACTCCCTCAACAATTTTATTTCCTTTCTCTTATTTTACACTTATAAATTTATTCAATTTAGTCCCCATATTAAACTTCTTAATTATACACATACATGTTAAATTGGCCTTGTCTTTTCTCATAATACCCTCTATGTCCTCTTTTTTGTGTCTTTATTGCTCTAAATGTGCCATCAATATACATTTTACTTTAGGATACATGTTGGGCCCTTACAATCAATATGGGAAAAAGATGGAAAAATAAAAGGTCAAAGGGTTAGGTTACGAGTCATCATGACTTGACACGGCTCATCTTTATAACGAGTCAACACGAGTCAGGATGCTCCTTATGAGTCAGCACTAATGCTTTCTGTTATGAGTCAGCATGACTTTTCTCAATCAACACGTTTCTTTTATGTATCAAGTCGGCACCTTCCCTTTTTATACTGAGTCAGCACGCTTATCATGAGCCATCACCAAACCTATTTCCTAAGCTTAAAACATATACCAAGAAAAACTCACATATAAACATTAATATAAGGTAAAACAATGTGTATAAAGGAAGAAAAACATAAAAATAACACACATGATACCATGAAAATCATATATACTACAAAAACTTAAAATGTGGTTAAAGAAAAACAATAATTATTGTAAGAACACTAAGTTACTTAATAGAAGCACAATTTTCTTTCAAAAACCCAACTTTTAAAACCCTAATACTTTCTATCTTAAAGGAAATTGAGGTGAAAGTGTAATACCTTAACATACAAGCTAGTAGAAAAACAACATGCTTTAAGGTGTATTAGGAAGATGATATAAGGAGATAAATAATTGAATTGCACAGAGGACATATAGAGAATTAATCCAAAAGATGAGGTATATTAGTGATTTGACTGGCATGGCATATGTAAGCATAAATAAATTAATATTAGACATAGATTAAGATAAAAAAGGGTGGAATTATATATGTAATGGAAAAGGAAAGATTCAAGGGGGGGCTAAAGTGCAACTTTTCCTATATCCAACAAGTGGACCATTAGGAGAATGATTTGTGTTTATACCTAGAAGAATGAAGAAAAACTCATGAAGAAAAAAGGTGGGATGGTTGGCCAAATATGGGTAGCAATTATAGAAATTCTGTAACACCCTATACCCGATCTGGTAAACAAACCGAATATGGATGCCACCAATCGATCTTTGCTTTGACTATCGCTGAATTAAGATAATTAATGCTTAAACTATCAATTTCAAATTCTTTACTCTAAATTTTCAAAAAATTTCGGTAGAAACTCCCCTAAATATTCACAACCTCCTGTAGACAAAATACAAAACAACACTTCTAAAAGTCAATCATCAAGATCCACAGCCTCTATCCAACTCTTACATAAGATTTTCCCATCCTCCTCAATAATTATTAAGCTAATATACTTGTCACTATATCACTAGTTTAATACTCAAATATTTTGTTCTCAATAAGGTTTATACAAAATATTATCACATGTCTAAATTAATAACATTGAATTTCAACTAAATATTTACAATTTGATATTAAATTATCCAATCTTAACACCTATGTACATGCCAAAGTTTTAGAATAAAAAAATAACATAAGAATTTGATCTTTATTCTTGATCACCACATTTCTAGCTGCAACAACCAATGAAGGTTACCTTCATTTGTGTTAAGAAAACTGAATGTCGAATCAACCTACGCACGGATAAGAAAAATCACGCGCTAAGCTAAAAGCTTAGTGGTGACTACCAATTTTATGTCTCAACAAATGTTACATAAAACAATGTATTTAAAATTTCCAAACATACTTACCAATTCGATAGATAACCATCAAGCAATTAGGAATATAAGATTTTGTTTGAAATTTCATACTCAACAAGCTATTTATTAACTATTTTTACTTTATCTAATTTATAATCATTAAAGCACAATTATTATCTCAGTCCAAATGGTATTTCATTATAATTCATATAATCCAAAAGTTTTAGTATTTCATTAAATTCCCACATGATGCATTCACATATTTGTTACATTATGTATATCAATAGGTATTTTCGTAATTTTCTTTAACATTTATACTATACTAGTCACTTCTTAACATAAGAAGTTGATAATTATATTTATATTTAGCATTGTTACTCAATCTGTGACTGGTGATACTTTACTAAGTTAATTTATTTCAATTTTCATATTATTTCACATTTACACATATTTATAACATTTTTAATATTGTGATTATCCTTTTTACTCCATTTACATAAATAATGTAAGATTTTGCCCCTAGTTATCAACAGTAGAACACCATGAACCGAATAAGCAGATAAGAAAATCCAAACAATAGGAATGTCCATACCATAGAGGGGGTATGCGATAATTTCCGATGTATTTATAATGAGCCGGCTAACAGAATATTCCAAATTTTCCAAAATAGTAACAGAAAATACCCATACAGAAATAGAACACCGCGGAGTAAGTGCCCCTATGTCTTGCCATACTATCCTAAGTGCCCCTATGTCTTGCCATACTATCCTAGAGTCCCGGTTACCCACTGAATACTAAGGGCAATCAAATATTTCGATATCTTTATATTTTATACAGATCATCGTTCTTAGCATAATATATATTAATTACATTATGCCGCAGACCATTCTTAAAGAAGTTTGATACTTAATAACTTTTCGTACATATAAGATAGATCACATCACTTAAACACTCCTTTAAGTCATTATCATGCATATAATAAATTGCTGTCCCAATACCTATTTAAGGTACTCATATGCTAGTCATATGTTTGTTCAACCATTTAAGATTTACAATTAGCATAAATTATTAAAATAAGTTCAAGGTAAATACCCATAATATACACAACTTATATATCATGAATGATAGAAATTGCATACCTCATAATAGTCATAAGTTAAATCATAAAAATGTTCAACAAAAAATATTTAAATATGCCTTTTCAAAACAAACATAATAATTGTAGATAGTTGTCTTAAATCTTAAATTTATTTATATATATATATATTCCAGAAGAATTACATTCTTATAATCCCAATGATTAAGTTCTTTCAATCATATATTTTTAATATTTAGTACAAATTAACCCACTAAAATAAAGTTTAACTATGTAAACCTTATAATTTATTAGCTTAAGAAAGTTTAATTAAATTACTTATTTGAACTAAAATACATGAGTAAATAGTATCACACCTATGAATCTAGTATAGCTTCTTATTCTAATACTAATTGGCTAAGTAGGTTAGGCATAAGGAAATTTTAATTTATGATTGGATGCAACTAACTTAATATTACAAGGGAGTTTCTAATTGAAATAAATCTCTTTTATTTATTACGAGGTCTATTACTTACGTTATATATATGCTCATAACACCGTTTCATTTACCTATTAAGTTTTACTTATATATATAGCTCCATTTACTTCAAAGTATAATTCCATTTAAATTTTTCCAGTTTAAATTTATTAACTAACCCAAAGAAAGTCTAAATTTATGTTAGAATAGACATCAAACATCCAAAAGTTTTTTTTTATTTGTAAATCTTATTTCCTACTTGGATCATATTATTCTTCTGGCATAAATTTTGATAGTTCACTAGCTTGCCTAATATAGTAAACCAGTTGCGAATAAGGGGCGTATTAGCAAATTTTAATATAAAGCAATCATTCAATCCATTATATTACCCAAAATTTTAACTCTGCAGGTTACTAGTCTTAGCATTACCATTAAATCAAATACTCTAATTCCTAAAACCATAATCGATACTATTAGAATTAACTGAATACAATTCCATGTGCATAATTTCATTTTATTTGCTCACTTAAAGAAGGAACATAATTCTTATAACAATACGACTTAGTTTACATTCTTTCCATTAGGCCGTATATTTAAATCAAAATCATTATTTCTCATTGATGGTTAATCAATTTAAATAATTCACCTTACTAATTTCCTAATATTACAACTATAGGCTTATCTTACATATCATATGGTAACAATTTAACACCTAACTTTCAATTATATTATGATAAATTCATTAAATGCTTCTGATATCTCTCTAATAATCACATTTTCATGATTTTTATATCTTATTATTTCTAGTTAAATAAGAACACCAAAAAGGGTTAATAGTACCCTACAACTAGCTTCTTTAAACAACAATTGACAATAATTGCAACCATACTATGCCAATATTCAAAACAATTCAACCACCATTATATATATATACCCAAATATGCTATATAACTTAAAACACACAAAAGCAAGTTATTTGATTCAAAATAAATTAAAACTTCTAACAAAAATTTTAGATTTCACTGAAATAAATTAAATGAGAAGCAAATTTGGTAGTCACATACCTATTCTCCTGATTTTTATATTTTTTTCATCATTTTGTTTGTCTCCAAGCTCACCGGACTGTGGCTGGAGACTCGTCGGAGACTCATTAAAAATGCTCGAGCTCTACCGCCGTGGAGGTCAGAGCCTCAAGATTCTGCTCTCAGTGTTCTCACACCTAAAAGCTACGTCATTTGGTTGAAAATCAAGCTGAAATCATTGCCTCCTCCTTCCCATGATCTACATGCTGTCGGTAAGTAGGGAGCAACCAAGGGTACCAAGATGATCGCCTCTTCCTTAAAAATTGATTGGCACCATACATGTCGCTGGTTACTGCTTTAAATCATCAGAGGAGGAGGAGGGAGAATCAATCAGTAAAGAAAGGAAACAAAAAAAAAAGAGATGTCGTGTAACATCCTAAAAATTTAACTAGTCTGAAAATATTTTAATATGCGAATATTATTTTTGGATATTGAGTTGCAAGAATTGATTTAATTAGGATGCAAAATAAATACTATAATTGTTATTTTGTTTTTTCTTGTAGATTTTCAATTTTATAGCTTTAATTAAAGTATATGTTAGTAACAAATAAATAAATAAATAAATTGATGTTATCAAGAGAAAATAATAATAGTCATAAAAATAACATTGAGAGAGGCTACATATTTAGGGAGGTCTTGGAATTATCTAGATAACAGATTATGACCATAATAAAAAAAAGAGAATGAGGAAAAGGAGGAAAGGGAAGAGAGAAGAGGGGGGGCTGGCACCGCCGTTCTGCCACCACTGCTCACGACGCCGGTGAGGAGATTCAGATCTCCGTCGCCACCCTTCTCCTCTGATCTTTCATCTGTTAGCGGCGTTGCCCCTATGGTGGTTTCGTTCTTCCCATTTTTTTCCCATAACCACCGCAGCTCTCTCCCTTCTTTCCAGCAATTACGACGACGATCGAGGAAATTGACAGCACCGATGTGTCACCAGAGAAGAGTTGAATGTTCCGACACCATCCTCTACCCCCAATTGCCGGCAATAGGCAGATCAGTGTAAGGTGCTAATTTACGGTTCGAGCGAGATTCCGACTGACTCAAGTTGCCATTGAGCACGTGACCAACCACTGTGGGACCCTAGGGCCTAGATCTTCAAGCAGACACCGTCGGTGCCACTCCGGTAAGCCTCTGACATCGGTCCGACGAACCCAACCAAGAACGATAAAATGTGGAAAAATGCAAAAATCAACTTTAACGGGTATGTGGATACAAACAACCCTTAATTTCATATAAATCTTGAATTTTAATGTGAATTTTACATTAGGTAACTATATGGATTCAAGAAATATTGGGAAATAAATTGAGACAACAATAGAAAATAATGATATATTATGAAATAAATAAGAAAAGAAGAAGAAATCAAATAATTAGTGGGAAAGCTAATTGATGTCGGATTGTACTCTTGGAAATTTTATGTGAAATATGGTGATTTGTAAAGGATTAAATGTAATTGTCATACCATAAAGACAAATAAATGTATTATGGTGTAATAGAATTAAAAATAATATGAGTACGAAATATTGTATGAAACATACGGATATTTACATAGAAAACTAATTGATATTAAGGTAAATGATGGATAAATTAGTATATATATATATATATATATATATATATATATATATATATATATATATATATATATATATATATAAATTAATATAATTTGAGTTTGAATAAATATTAGTATATAGTATTTTTTTATATAGCAAAGCAACGTCATAATATTATGAAATTAGATATACAAGTAAAACGTTGAAATAAGTTAGGGTAACCCAATGAAATGATAAGTATTAGTAATATGAATTAGTATTGGAAACAAGGTGAGAACGGGAAAGAGGGTTAGACAGAAATAGGTACATTAAGTGAACATATTACGATTTGACGATTAATGAAGCAATTAGAAATCATTAGATGTTATAAGATATGAGAAGGATATTGGAATTATTAGAATTAGTTAAATTGAAAAATATTTGATGTACATAATTATGCATAAGCGTAGATGATAATAGAAATATAGGTACTTGAGAATTTTGGCATAAACCAATCATATACCATCATATTGTTATTTAAAGTGAATATAAACTATGAATGACAAATTAATGGCAGACAAAAGATGATGTTTGTGCTACTTACTTAAGTGGCCAAATCATGTACCTAAATTCATCTTAATGAACTAAATATTTAATTACATATTTAATTATAGTTAGGTAATTTAAGGCAATAGAAAGATAATCGTATTGGTTAGAATGAAATATAATTTATGTACCTAGTTATGTAATAGTTACATAATACATGGTAATAACGAAAGTTGAGAACCTTCATGTGAATTTGGCATACCCTATTATATTAATGCTCAAAATGGGAATAAAATTTAATGTGGCATGTATGTGTGACTATATTAAGTGGTCAAATGTATGTATAATAAATAATATGTTTTGTGATATTTTTTATTTTATTTAAATATAATAATATATGTGGAGGCTTAAGGCTTAATAAACCTATATATATATATATATATATATATATATATATATATATATATATATATATATATATAAGAATAATGGTATAAGAATTTGATATGATATGAAATTTATTATTGCCCTTAGTGTTCAGTGGGTTATCCAAAACTCTAGGATACCGCGGGATACCATGATATTATGAGATTTTACCATGAGATATTATGAGACATGATTATAATGAAGTTAAGACGCATCTATGAAAATCGTGAGTGTCCTGGGAAGGTCCTGGCCCAAGTTCAGGCATCTTACAAGAGTATAAAGCAGACAGTATCTTTAAGCCGCTGCATGCCCGTTGACAGCTTTTATACCCTGAAGATGCATTTTAATATATGTATAGCCAGCTCATTATATGGTATTACTGGAGATGGTCTCATATCCTAATGTATGCTCACTCTAGTATATCAGATTTTTCGTCCCGCTTATCCAGTTCATTGGTTTACCACCACTAGGGGCAAACTTGTAAATTTTATATGTGAACAGGGGAGAAAGTACAATAAAACCTATAAGTATAATGTTTAGTACTTATATGTATCGACATATATTTATGTGTAATTATGTAATTATATATGAGTATGGTAAAGACTACATTACTATTCTTATTTTGGAAATGACTTTACCAACATTAATATGATGATTATGTGTACCTAATGCCTATAAATACATGTATCATATATAAAGGTGAGATGAGTTAAGTAAGTAAAAGCTATGCAAGAGAGATCGTCACAATATATATTATGACAAAATGTGTATATAGAAGAGTTTAGTACTTGATTTCTAGGCATAAATTCATAAAAGATTTTGAGTTTGTTGCTACTGCTATCTCTTGGGTCAATTATTTATTTATTTTCATATGCGTTTATGGTTAAAACTTTATTTTGTGTGAACTTGATAAGTTAACTAAGAAAGTAGAAGTTTTCAAATCAAAATATATTATGTTAATAAATTGGGAATCTTAAACAAGGTGTGCATTCCAAGTGATAAATAATTTAGAATAGACTTTGAATTATAATGTCTGACCTAGAGCTAAATGCATGATACATAGTATATGGCCATTCTTAACTTTCAATATGAATAATTTAGAATACAACAAATATTTATGATAATGATTTAAATGTATTTGAAATGAATAGAACAACAATAAATATAAGAATGGAGGTATCATGATAATGTATCTTTATGAATTTGCATTATTATGTGAAGTTTGATTTTAAGTATAGATATTATGTTGATTTAGTGATGTTTTCCTACTTTGGATTAAATAAAACTTTCAAATGCTATTGTGCCCTAAAGAGTTGAAGAACTACGTGGTTCTGATTCCCTAAATGGAATACGTAGGAAGCTTATTAATTGACATCTCAAGTCCGAACCAAATTGTGTTAATGAGAGTTGCGTGAATGAGTTTTATAAGAATTGTGCTTGAGTGATTGTGAACATATTGAGTTGAAATTGTAGTAGTGCTGGGTTGTTGATTGAAGTTCTGAAGTTAGAGGAATGATATTAGAAGTGAAAAATTAAGTTTTTGCAGGTTTGGGTAACATGAATTTTAAGTTGTCATATTGCTGAAATTTCATTTAATTGAATAATAAATTAATAGTATTTGAAATGGTACTAATATAAGACAAACTTAGGATATATACATAGAGGGTGTTACATGCCGTTGCTGGTGGGTGCTGCAGTGGGGTGTTGCGATGGTGGCTGTCGGTGAGAAACGATGGCGGAACGATAATAGCCGGTGAGAACGCCATTGATCGGTGGTAGCGCCCTTCTCCCTTCCCTGTTTCCCGATTCCCCTTTTTCTCTTTTTCTTTTTTTTTTGTCTTCTTCTTATATTACTAAATCCTCATATATATATATATATATATATATATATATATATATATATATATATATATATATATATATATATATATATATATATATATATATATATATATATATGGTTTAACTAGTAACTTCTAGAATTGTTTAGAAATTTAGGATCTTTTTGTATTATTATTATTATTATTATTATTATTATTATCCCATAATACAAGTATTCATTTTGTTATATACTTACACACAATTTTTTTTTATTAATGATTATTAGCATAATTATTAGCTTGATAAATGTATTTTAATTAAAACATAAATAATTCAAATGGTATGCCCTTGATAAATATACCCTGGTTTGCCTAAATCAAAATATTGTTCATGAATTAGAAAAATGTCTCCGCTTAACTCAAAATCGGGGTGTTACAATTTTCTCCCCCTTAAGAAAATTTTCGTCCTTGAAATTTATCTACTTGAAAACATAGCCACGAGTATTTCACATCTCTTAAACCACTAAATCAACATACATTGCTACCGGCTGGGTATTACACAAGCTCACATTAACAAAGAAATTAAATTCATCAAAAGAGTTCATTAGTTGCTCTAATATGTCATTGTTTAGTTGTTACACATGTGCAATGTCAATTAAATTTCTTATCTAGTTGGTTTGCTCCCACCAATACCTCAAAATATCCTTGTTTACTTCTAATCTCAACCAAAACTACATTATTCAAACGGTTTCCAAACACGTGCAAAGCAACCTCTATACTACCAATTCCAAGGGAAAAGGCGAAAGCCAATATCTTTAAGAAAATAAATCCTTCAGAACTGATAGATGGTAGGTAACAGTACCAACTTAGAATGAGTTATCAGGTAATTCTTATCTATCAACTTCACTTATTTCATCTCTCTTTGTGTGGTTTCTAAAAACCCCCCAAAGCATTTCAGCTCCTACAATTGGCAAAATTTTAATTCTGCCTACCCACACTAAATACCATTCTTGACATTCATCAAAACAAACTTCTGGATTCTAAGAATTGATTCTTCTTTACAATCCTCGATAACTTTAGCAATCCTCTTACTCAATTTAACATTCTTAGTGTGAGATTGCAAATAATTTAATTGTATCCTTATATTCTATGAAAATCACTATCACTTGTCATTGACAATGCTTCATGTATAGTTTGTGAAGATAGTGGGAGAATGGAAGACCTACTCTGAGTAGGAAAAATTATGTATACACAACTCTTTTCCCTTATTGTAATACAAAATATTTAGAATCAACAAATTTGGACTCTATCTCATATGAGAATTGAGATTTAATAATGAAACCTTTTTGGAGGAAGTACTATATTGTTACGATCCCTAAATCAATAAAAACGTCAAATTCAATCAATAAATGTAGAATATGTTGCATTTCCTTATTTTCAGTCAACTGCTTCTTTCCGATACATCGTGTTTATGAAACTCCTCTTTTTTTTTAAATAATCCTTTGACAATTAAAGACAATTATAATAAGTCCTAGCAACACTTTCATGATCGCTATCCCATATTCCTTGCACAAATATTGCCTTATATAGAGGTCTCGATTAACTATTAGTTATAAGTATTATCAGAATATCATTCCGATATTAATCATGTCGTTTCATTAGAGAAACTCTAATCACAAAATTAACCAAAATATTAACGATAAACAATACTTCATTGCTTAAGTCTATTCAAGTAAGTGAAATTTTTATCCTTATATCACTCATAATTGAAAATGGATTCATCTTGAATCACATTTCTTCTTAACATTTATTTTGGCATGTACACACACTATACTTTAATTTCTTAATATTCAATTACTTTAGTCAATTCTAATTCATACTATCCTTTCATAATCCCAATACCCATTTCCTTATTCTATATACTCATTATATAATTTGTCAGTCTTCTTTTTTCTACTCATCATATCTAATCCTAATCCATATTATTCCTCGCTTCAGTGCACTTAAACCACCTATCAATTTTCCTTCGATTGGGGCGTATATAAAAAACATTTATGCAATCATAGAAAAAGAAATGATGCTAGTGCAATGTATGCAAAATGTTGTATGAATGTATCACTATGTAGATATGCTTTTTCCATAAAATGTCAATGCAAGTTGCCCATCCCTATGCATAAATATTTAAATCGGTGCCCCAATTATCAAGGTCACTGACAGGTAAAGTACCACAACTTCCATCTTAACTAAATTCTATCGTTTTATGCCCAGAAATGCCTAAACCAATGCTCTTATACCATTGAATGTAACACCCTATACCCGGTCTGGTAAACAAACCGAATATGGATGCCACCAATCGATCTTTGCTCTAACTATCACTGAATTAAGATAATTAATGCTTAAACTATCAATTTCAAATTCTTTACTTTAAATTTTCTAAAAATTTTGGCAGAAACTCCCCTAAATATTCACAGCCTTCTATAGACAAAATACAAAACAAAACTTCTAAAAGTCAATCATCAAGATCCATAGCCTCAATCCAACTCCTACATAAGATTTTCCCATCCTCCTCAATAGTCATTAAGCTAATCTACTTGTCACTATATCACTAGTTTAATAGTCAAATATTTTGTTCTCAATAAGGTTTATACAAAATAATATCACATGTCTAAGCTAATAACATTGAATTTCAACTAAATATTTACAATCTGATATTAAATTATCCAATCTTAACACTTGTGTGCATGCCAAAGTTTCAGAATACAAAAATAACATAAGAATTTGATCTTTATTCTTGATCACCACCTTTCTAGCTGCAACAACCAATGAAGGTTACCTTCCTTTGTGTTGAGAAAACTGAATGTCGAATTAACCTACGCCCAGAAAAGAAAAACCACGCGCTAAGCTAAAAGCTTAGTGGTGACTACTAATTTTACTTCACAACAAATGTTATATAAAACAATGTATTTAAAATTTCCAAACATACTTACCAATTCGATAGATAACCATCAAGCAATTAGGAGTATAAGATTTTGTTTGAAATTTCATACTCAACAATCTATTTATTAACTATTTTTACTTTATCTAATTTATAATCATTAAAGCACAATTATTATCTCAGTCCAAATGGTATTTTATTATAATTAATATAATCCAAAAGTTTTAGTATTTCATTAAATCCTCGTATGCTGCATTCACATATTTGTTACATTATATATATCAATAGGTATTTTTGTAATTCACTTTAACATTTATACTATACTAGTCACTTCTTAACATAAGAAGTTGATAATTATATTTATATTCAGTATTGTTACTCAATCTGTGACTGATGATACTTTACTAAGTTAATTTATTTCACTTTTCATATTATTTCACATTTACTCGTATTTATAACATTTATAATATTGTGATTATTCTTTTTACTCCATTTACATAAATAATCTAAAATTTTGCACCTAGTTATCAACAGTAGGACGCCATGAACCGGATAAGCAAATCCATACAATAGAAATGTCCATACCATAGAGGGAGTATGCGACTATTCCCGATATATCTATAATGAGCCGGCTAACAGAATATTCCAAATTTTCCAGAATAGTAACAGAAAATACCTATACAGAAATAGAACATCACAGGGTAAGTGCCCCTATGGCTAGCCATATTATCCTAAAGTCCCAGTTACCCACTGAATACTAAGGGCATTCAAATATTTCAGTATCCTTATATTTTATACAGATCATCATTCTTAGCACAATATATATTAATTACATTATGCCGCAGACCATTCTTATAGAAGCTTGATACTTAATAACTTTTCGTACATATAAAATATATCACATCACTTAAACACTCCTTTAAGTCATTATCATGCATATAATAAATTGTTGTCCCAATACCTATTTAAGGTACACATATGCCAGTCATATGTTTGTTCAACCATTTAAGATTTACAGTTAGCATAAATTATTAAAATAAGTTCAAGGTCAATACCCATAATATACACAACTTATATATCATGAATGACAGAAATTGCATACCTTATAATAGTCATAAGTTGAATCATAAAAATGTTCAATCAAAAATATTTAAATATGCCTTTTCAAAAAAAACATAACAATTGTAGATAGTTGTCTTAAATCTTATATATATATATATTCCAGAAGAATTACATTCTTATAATCCCAATGATTAAGTTCTTTCAACCACATAATTTAAATATTTAGTACAAATTAACCCGCTAAAATAAAGTTTAACTATGTAAACCTTATAATTTATTAGCTTAAGAAAGTTTAATTAAATTACTTCTTTGAACTAAAATACATGAGTAAATAGTTATCACACTCATGAATCTAGTATAGCTTCTTATTTAATCTAATTTTATCACTAATACTAATTGGCTAAGTAGGTTAGGCATAAGGAAATTTTAATTTATGATTGGATGCAACTAACTTAATATTGCAAGGGAGTTTCTAATTGAAATAAATCTCTTTTACTTATTACGAGGTCTATTACTTACATTATATATATGCTCATAACACCGTGTCATTTACCTGTTAAGTTTTATTTATATATATAGCTCCATTTACTTCAAAGTATAATTCCATTTAAATTTTTCTAGTTTAAATTTATTAACTAACCCAAAGAAAGTCTAAATTTATGTTAGAATAGACATCAAACATCCAAAAGTTTTTTTTATTTGTAAATCTTATTTCCCACTTAGATCATATTATTCTTCTGGCATAAATTTTGATAGTTCACTAGCTTTCCTAATATAGTAAACCAGTTGCGAATAAGGGTATTAGCAAATTTTAATATAAAGCAATCATTCAATCCATTATATTACCAAAATTTTAATTCTGTAGGTTACTACTCTTAGCATTACCATTAAATCAAATACTCTAATTCCTGAAACCATAATCGATACTATTAGAATTAACTAAATACAATTCCATATGCACAATTTCATTTTATTTACTTACTTAAAGAAGGAACATAATTCTTATAACAATACGACTTACTTAGTTTACATTCTTTTCATTAAACCGTATATTTTAAATCAAAATCATTATTTCTCATTGATGGTTAATCAATTTAAACAATTCACCTTACTAATTTCCTAATATTACAACTATAGGCTTATCTTACATATCATACGGTAACAATTTAATACCTAACTTTCAATTATATTATGATAAATTCATTAAATGCTTCTGATATCTCTCTAATAATCACATTTTCATGCTTTTCATATCTTATTATTTTCAGTTAAATAAGAACACAAAAAAGGGTTAATAGTACCCTGCAACTAGCTTCTTTAAACAACAATTGACAATAATTGCAACCACACTATGCCAATATTCAAAACAATTCAACCACTATTATATATATATACCCAAATATGCTATATAACTTAAAACACACAAAAGCAAGTTATTTGATTCAAAATAAGTTAAAACTTCTAACAAAAATTTTAGATTTCACTGAAATAAATTAAATGGGAAGCAAATTTGGTAGTCACATACCTATTCTTTCGATTTTTGTATTTTTTTCATCATTTTGTTTCTCCCCAAGCTCACCGGAGACTCACAAAAAATGCTCGAGCTCTACCGCCGTGGAGGTCAGAGCCTCAAGATTCTGCTCTCGATGTTCTCACGCCCAACAGCTACGTCGTTTGGTTGAAAATCGAGCTTCAATCGTCGCCTCCTCCTTCCCATGATCTACATGCTGCCGGCAAGTGGGAAGCAACCAAAGGTACCGAGATGATTGCCTCATCCTTAAAAATTGTTCGATACCGTACGTGTCATCAGTTACCGCTTTAAATCATCATCATCGGAGGAGGGAGAATCAATCGATAAAGAAAGGAAACAAAAAAAAGAGATGCCGTTGCTGGTGGGTGCTGCGGTGGTGGCTATCGGTGAGAAACGATGGCAAAACGATGATCGCCGGTGAGAGCGCCGTTGATCGGTGGTAGAGCCCTTCTCCCCTTTCCTGTTTCCCGATTCCCCATTTTCTTTTTTTTTTCTCTTCTTCTTATATTACTAAATCCTCATATCTATTATTTATTTTATATATATATATATATATATATATATATATATATATATAACAATTATATATCTAATATGGTTTAACTAGGGACTTCTAGAATTGTTTAGAAATTTAGGATCTTTTTGTATTATTATTATTATTATTATTATTATTATCCCATAATACAAGTATTCATTTTGTTATATACTTACACACAAAAATTTTTTTTATTAATGATTATTAGTATAATTATTAGCTTGATAAATGTATTTTAATTAAAACATAAATAATTCAAATGGTAAGCCCTTGATAAATATACCCCGGTTTGCCTAAATCAAAATATTGTTCATGAATTAGAAAAATATATGCGCTTAACTCAAAATTGGGGCGTTACAAATTCTGCTTTTTCTTTCTCTCATTTTCTCTTTAATTTCTTCAGTTAAACATTCTTGTAATCAATTTCTTCACTCAAATATTCATCTAAGCTTGCATAATTAAAGAAGGCCTAATTTGAAAAAATGTCCTTAATATTTACCAAAAAGAAAAATTTTCCCCTAATGTTTATTTACGTGTAATGTTACCTATAAAGTTATCAAAATCCTTAAAGTAACGAGATCGTTAGACTCATTGTGTTCCGTTTTTGACTTTTGACGTGGATACATTGCACCATCTTAACGGAATACAGTCAAACTAATAGTCCTATTATTTCGGGGCAAATTTGCACTATTTTGATAACTTTAGGGACAACATTATACGTAACTAAAGATTGGAGGCAAAATTGCCCTTTTTGGTAAACATTAAAGGCATTTTTGCATATTTAGCCATTAAAGAATTAGAGAGAAAAGTTAGATTGAGTGTTTAAGCATCTCTTTTAAGGAAAGGATAACAAGCTCTTTATAATTTCTTTCAATATTTTATATGAAGATTTAAAATTGAGGTTATATGTATGTGTTTGATTTGTTGTAGAAAAAGAAACTAGCAAAAGGGAGGGTTAAGAGAATATTGGAACTTGAAGGATGAAGTTGGTAGCTTTAAAAAGGTTTGGGATTCATTCAATTTATGCGTGTGTTTATATGTGAATTTTATTTAAATAATTTAAATTTTGATGGTATAATGTTGATTGATGATGAATTTTCTTGTTAGAAATGGAAATTGGTATGAGCAATGGTGTAGAGAAAGTTTTGCCTATTCACTTGAACCAGTTTTTTTCCAATGGCTGTATCTCATTTTTTAGACCTTCAAATGGAGTGATTCTAATAGGAAGACAATCATTAGACATAGAAATTCATTTGTTATGAAGGAACTAAGAGCCAATTCTACCCTTAGAATCCTTAAAATTGAGCTTGAAGTTATTGACCTGTTGCTACCCTTGTTAATAGAGCAGTTTGTAATAGATGGAGTATAAGTTTTATTTTAGAACTCCAATTGGCATGAAACAAAAATATATAGAAACTAGACTTAGGATACAAAAAATTTTTTGGTGGCTAAATTTATCTCTATTTTCTTGGTGAATTTTCAAAAATAGGGCAATAAATTTGCCCTTGGAAGTCACTCAGGAGCAGTTTGCACTATTTTTCGTATATGCTTTGATTTAATGATCCAGATTACATTATTTTTTATTTCTTAGAAACTTAAGACATAGGATAACAAATTTTAAGTCTAGAAAGGGTCAATAGCTAGCCAAAAAATGTGGTGCAATGGTGACCTTAGAGTAACTGCCCAAAATTGGGGCAGAATGCCTGCTGCACGGCTGGCTTAAATTTGATCCAGCCATGTAGGTATGCTTTTTTACTTAAAATTTTTATCCTAAGGCAACCCTAGATAGCTGAATTGAATCTAATATGGCTGTGTACATCCTATTTTCGGCCCTAAGATGGATGTTTCTCACCTAAACCATTTTTCGATGCATCACTATACATAACATACTCTTTACCTGCTATTGGCTGAGTAAGAATTGGAGCTTCCATTAACATCTTCTTTAACTGTTCAAAACTTGCTTGACAACGATCTATCCATTCGAATCTGGCCTTTTTCCGAAGTAACTTAGTGAGAAGGGAGGCGATAACTGAAAACCCTTTCACAAATCTTCTATAATAGTCAGCCAAGCCCAAGAAACTTTGGACCTCTGACACATTATGAGGCGGTCTCCAATTTACAATATCTTCAATCTTTTTAGGGTCCACCCTGATACATTCTAAAGACACCATGTACCCAAGAAAAGAAACTTCTTTAAGCCAGAACTCACATTTACTTAGCTTTGCATAGAACTGCTCTTTTCACAAAGTTTACAGAATAATTCTCAGGTGTTCCGCATGCTCCACTTCATTGCGAGAATAGACCAAGATGTCATCAATAAAGACCACCACAAACTAGTCTAAATAAGGTCTAAGCACCTTATTCATCAGATCCATAAATGTTGGTGCGTTAGTTAACTCGAAAGGCATTACTAAGAATTCGTAATGACCATAGCGAGTTCTAAAAGCAGTCTTATGAACATATATATCCTTGACTCGAAGTTAATAATATCTCGACCTCAGATCAATTTTAAAAAACACTCTAACACCCTTTAATTGATCAAACAGATTTTCAATCCGAGGTAGAGGATACTTGTTCTTCATCGTTACCCTGTTGAGCTGTCTATAGTCAATGCACATTCTCAAAGTGCCATCCTTCTTCTTAACAAATAAAATCGGTGTGCCCTAAGGTGACACACTAGGCTTGATGAAGCCTTTATCCAAAAACTCTTGTAACTGAACCTTTAATTCCTTTAATTCTGATGGCGCCATTCTGTAAGGTGCTCTGAAGATAGGAGCAGTTCCAGGCAGAGTTTCTATAGACAACTCTACTTTTCTCTCTGGTGGCAAACCCAAAAGTTCTTTGGGAAAAACATCATGAAATTCACTGATTACTGGAATATCTTGAAGATTAACTATCTCTCTCTTAGAATCAAGAACCGAAGCCAAGAATGCTTCATATCTTTTCTAAGGAATCTTTACGCTTTCATAACAGAGATAACATTGGTTAAGGGTTTAGACTTAATACCCTAAATCAATGTCTCTTCCTCCCTATCATTCTTAACTACTACTGTTTTAGCTTTACAGTCTACTATGGCTTAGTATCTAGATAACCAATCCATACCCAGGATTACATCAAATTCATGGAAAGGTAAAACAATTAAGTCAGGTGGAAACTCTCTCCCTTAAATCGTAATAGGGCAATTTCTATAAATTTCATTTACACATATACTGTGGCCCAAGGGACTGATGACACATATATCATAACTCAGATGATCTACAACAGATACATTCCTACCCAACTCCTCATTACAAATATATAAATGTGTAGATCCTGGGTCTATAAGTATATGCACATTAGTATCAAAGAGAGAGAATGTACCAGCTATGACTTTAGGAGCATCAACATCATCTCGACCTTTCATAGCATAAGCTCTGATTGGAGGTGTAGAAGCAAATGGTCGATCCACTATCTCAGAAACATTCCTGGATTGTGCTCTAAATTGACTCGATCCACCTCTGCCTCTACCACGACCTCTACCTAAGAGGGTGCATTAGAAACTCTTCTATTACTTTGTTGACTGGAAGCTTATTCCTGCTTTACAGGACAATTTGCCATAAAATGGTCTAAGCTGCCACATCTGAAGGAAGCACCAGTAAGCATTCTGCAAGTGCCCTAATGTCATCTAAAACAATAGGTGCATTCTGGCACTTGTCCTCTGCCCTGTCCTAATGCAGTACCTCTACCAGATCTAGCTAAAGTAAAAGTTCCTTATTGTCTACCTCTAGATGCAGGGCAATTACCAGACTCCATTGGTTGATCTCCTGAAGTCAGTTTCGATCTTTTCCCTGATGAAGAACCACCCCAAGAGAAGCTTTTTCTTCTTTGTTCTCTTTCTGTTTTGGCATTCTCTTCTTTCTCCACTCGTATAGCTGCTTAAACCAACTGATGAAAATCCACTAGGTGCAAAGAGATAGGCCCAATCAAATGCTCTCGGATCTGGTCATTTAACTCATCTTCAAACTGGCAACATTTGAAAGTCCCAGTCAGCATAGATTTTGGTGCATATTTACTCAAGTGACTGAATTCTGCTTCATATTCAGCCACTGACATACCTCTCTGCTTTAAATTCAATAATTGCTTTAATCTCTCATCTTTGTAGGCTTCAGTCACATACCTTTTTTTAAATTCTGCCACAAAGATTTCCCAAGAGAGGGAATCAGGTAGCTGAGGTTGTGTCTGAACTAGCTTTCACCAATCATAAGCTGCTCTCTGAAGTAAGGACACAGCACATGTCACCTTTTGTTTGGCTGGGCACTGAACTTCTGTAAATACCTGCTCCAACCTTTCAAGCAACAGTTTAGCTTTCTCAGACTCCTCCTAAGTAGAGCCTAAAAACTCTTTTGCACCATGCTTTCTAATCTTAGAAATATGAGCTTTTGGTGCCGTCATCCATTGTAGAATTTGAGCCATGTCATGGGAAATTTTCAACAATGCTTCCCCAGGCTCAGCAGTAGCTACACCACCTCTAGTGGATGCAGAAGATTCCGGCTGAGAAGGATTAGATTGACCAGGTAGATTACTTTCAGCTGATTCATCTACCACTTCACGATGTCCTTCCATCTCTAACTATATCAAAAGGAACACAGGGACAACAACAATAAGCCAACATCAATAAGAAGTCTATATCTAATGACCTTTGAAATTCCTATCGACCAGAACCGCCTAAATAAAGGCTTTATCATACCAAAAATGTAATGACTATACTAGATAATCCAGATTACTGTTACTAATTACATAACATTAATCCTGCGAGTCATCTGTTAATGATGCATATAGGTATACATACATATATACTTTACCAATCATATAAGATTAAGGTTGTTACATAACATGCTGCTGGTTATTAATTACAAAACTTGATAATTACATGATTTTACTACAGAATACATCATCATATAACAAAAAAGATACAAAATTGAATCTCATACTTCAAAACTATTCTTTCTAGTCTGACGTTGGCTTTGAAGATTGGCTTTATCCCTGAAGAGAAGGTCTAACCTGCGAATTTACATGGATAAATACCCATGCTAAGCTATAAAGCTTAGTGGGGAACAAAATATAATATATTGATAACCACTCACAATGGTTATCACCAAGCATACAACAACAATACAAAATAAAATGCATTTACTTTATTAAGAAAGAATACTAAGAATCATTTAGTTATAACAATAAAAGATTGCAACTTATGCATGTATGTTATTCATTTTATAAATTGCCTGCTTAAAAATCCTATGGGTGTGGATAACGGGTGTTGTGGATACCATAAGGTATCAAATCTGTAAATATCCGAAGGTACTAAATCTGTGGACCCATTCAGATCAGAACTGTGGTCTCATTTAGAGACAGACTATGGACTCATAAGAGTCAGACTATAGCAGCTGCAACTGTAACCCTATATGTATGCCTATCTATCCACAACCAACCTTTAATCCAGGCATGTTTTATTTCATATATCACCATGTCATTTCTGGTGTTTAAGTTATCATATTTATCATATAGATAGATCATACATGTAAATATCCATCATAATCATGATAGTATAATTTAACTATTAGCATATTAATTCGGTAATACGAAATGTGTATATACATAGGCATTATTCATAGTAAATTATGTATGTTCATAAACAACTGTAATACAATTTCACACATGCTCGAATTTTAAGGTCGATTATGTTCAAATATAGACACAATACATCAGTAAAGGAGCCTACTATACTGGAAAAAGAGGAAAAAAATATAGGTAAATATCGGAGATAAATGCTTGTTGTCATGCTCGCGGCACTAGTCGTGCTCGCGACATGAGTCGCATTCGCAATATTAGTCACGCTTGCGATAGCAAGGAATTGCCTACCTAACTATTTTTTGGTGTTGTGCTCGCGACAGTAGTCACACTCGCGACACACAGCGATGGCCTAAATGTTCAATGCTTATGTTCATAAAAAGGCTGTAAGCTATTTAAGAAATTTGACTTGCCCTTCTAATTAGGCACACTAAGAGACTTTTTCTGATAGAATTATCTTCTACAAAGTTTTAGCCTTATGTTTCTAATTTCTAAAACATTAAAAATATTCTCAATAAGACCTGTAAATTTTGAGATATGCAAAGAAAACCACAGGCTGCGCATAAAAAAGAGGTAACAGCCAAAACCTGATTTCAACACCAATTTTCACTATCATGCTATGAAAACCAGTTCTTGATTTCTTCTAAAGAAATTAAGATATGAATGTCTAGTTTCTATACCAACTAGAATTTCTCCATTTGAACACCTATAACTCAAGATATGGCCAAAAGAGTACAGACTGGTCCTTTAATCCCTAAAACAAAGTTTTTATATCTTTCAATAAAACTTGCATCTTTCATTTCCAAATCACTTTCAAGCCTAAGATCCCCATATAAGACATATTATAGCAATAAGAGAGATATATCTCATGTCCAAAACTCAAGCACACACACAAATAAACAAGCAAGTTCCCATACCTTTTAAAAGCTCCAAATCTCTTCAACCTTGAGTAGCTTTTTTTCCTTTCCTCTTACTTGTTTCTCCTTCTATAAAAACACATCACCAAGAACACTCATCACTATATTTGATGAACAACACACACCAAATAAAAGAAACAACAATACCTTACAATGAAACCCAAGTCAATCTTATTTCTTTCTTGTAAAATTTAAGAAATCCTAGAGTGAGAATTTTAGAGAGAGAGTTTAGGGTTAGAAAGAGTGAAAGGATAAAGATGAATGGAGAAGAAGACCACTCACCCTTTGTCAGACCACCTTTCCAAAAATATCTCCCTCTCCCTCACTCCCATAGGCCCAAATGTCACTTACCTAGAAAAATTACCCTTATTTCCCTCAACTTCCTTTATTTCTAATTATGCCCCAAAATAATCCCTTTCACTTTTCAATTAGGTCGCTCCATAGTCATTTACACTTAATTTGACATTTAACCTAATAATTCAATAGTGAGAAATTCTCCTAGGGTATAATGAGGGGCATTACAACTAATTTAGTGCTTAATTGGGAAAAGTGTCATTTTATGGTACGTGAATGAATAGTCTTTGGATATAAGATTTTAAAGAGAAAAATTGAGGTTGATAAGGCCAAAATTGAAGTTATTAAAAAACTTCCTCCTTTATCTAATGTTAAGGGTGTTAGGAGTTTTCTAGGGCATGCATGATTTTACTTTCGTTTTATTAAGGATTTTTTAAAAATTGCAAAGCCCCTTTCCAATCTTTAGATAAAAGATGTTGTATTTATTTTTTTGTTGAGTGGGTGCATGCCTTTAATTCTTTGAAATAGAAAATTGATTTCAACCCCATTATTGCATCACCGAATTAGAAGCTAACCTTTAAAATTATGTGCAATGCCAGTGACTTTTCTATTGGAGCTGTGTTGGGGCAACGAAAAGTCAAGATTTTCCCACTATCTATTATGAGAGCCATACCCTCACTAAAGCTCAATTAAGTTACAGAACCATGGAGAATTAGTTTTTATTAATCATATTTGCTTTTGAGAATTTTGAGTCATATTTTCTTGGAGCCAAGGTGGTAGTTTGGTCAGATCATGTAGCATTATGGCATCTCTTTGTAAAGAAGGATTCTAATCCTAGATTGATTATATGGTTGTTACCATTGCAACAGTTTTATGTGGAAATTAGAGATAAAAAAGGAGTTTAGAACCTTATGGCTAATCATTTGTTAAGACTATAATGTAAACATGTGGAAAAACAAGAAATCCTTGATTTATTTCTCGATGAGCGAGTTTATGCAATATTTTCATGTGCCATGTCTACTCTGTGGTATGTTGATATAGCTAATTATCTTGCAAAAGGATATATAGCCAAGGACTATACATAGCAACAAAAGAAGAAGCTTAAGGAAAATTTAAGGCATTATTTGTGGGATGATCCCTACTTATTCAAGTTGTGTCCATATAAGATTTTAAGACGTTGCATTCTGAAGGAGGAGCAATTTGAAATCATAAAGTCACGCAATGGAGGAGAACCTGGTGGTCATATACACCTAATCATATGGTAGCAAAAATTTTGTAGTCAGATTTTTTCTAGCCCACTTTATTTAATAATGTCAAGTCATTTGTATCTTCGTGTGATAGGTGCCAACGTGTTGGTAATATCTTTAAACGTGATGAAATACCTTTAAATAATTTGTTAAAGAGAAATATTTGATGTTTAGGGAATCGACTTCATAAGGCCATTTCCAAATCTTTTGGATTCGAATACATCCTAGTAGTAGTAGACAATATGAGTAAATGGGTAGAGGATATAGCTATTAGGACCTATGATGCTCGTGTTGTGCTAGAATTCGTTAGAAAGAACATTTTTACATGGTTTGGAGCACTTAAGGCTATGATTAGTGATGGTGGCAAATATTTTGTCAACCATAAATTCAAAATATTACTTTGTAAATATGGTGTTAAACACAAGGTCACAACCCCGTATTATTCCCAAGCAAATGGACAAGTAGAGGTATCTAATATGGAGCTAAAAGCCATCCTTGAAAAAACTGTTAGTAACTTTAGAAATGATTGGCCACAAAGGTTGAATGAAGTACTATGGACATATAGGACCACATTCAAAACTCCTATTGGTATATCTCCATTTAGGTTAGTGTATGGTAAGGGATGTCATTTACCGGTTGAACTTGAACACAAAGCATTTTGGGCTACAAAGTGTCTTAGCTTTAATGTGAAGAGTGCATGTGAGAAAAGAATTTTGCAGGTTAATGAGCTAGATGTAATTCATTTATAGGCTTATGATCATGTTGAAAAGTATAAGGAGAAAACCAAAAGATGGCATGACAAGACGTTACTCCCTAAAGAATTCATGTCGAGTATGTTAGTCCTACTTTACAATAGCCGGTTATGATTATTTCCTAAGAAGCTAAAGTCAAGATGGCTTAGACCCTATAAAGTGGTAGAAGTTACTGATTTTGAACTGTGATTGTGTAAAGTTTGAAGGATGGTCAAGAATATAAAGTAAATAGGCACTGTTTTAAACCTTACAACGCTTCACAGGTCAAGGTTGCTGAGGCAACTTTGATTTTCCAAGACAAGGCAATTCTAAAAATCTAGCTGAAGACTTGCAAATTTGAGAACTAATTTCTTTACTCTTGTTGTTTTTCTTTTTGTAGGTTTTTGTAAATAATTTTGTTTTTTTTATGTGTTTAGGTTTAATGTGTGATTTTAGTTGCATTTCATGAGTTTTTAATGTGTTAGAACATATAGTTCCAAAGTTGGAATAATGGCTTGGGAATAAGGAGGTTAACAGTTGAGAAATTGTTTTGTGTTATTTTTCTGGTTTATTAACTTAGATGAGTCATTTGTTCATCTTAGTCGGGTCACTTAGTCACTTTAAATACATATGGCGAAACCCAGCTAAGTCTATGTTCATCTCATCCCGATCACTTAGGCACTTTTAATACAGAATGTTAGGACTTAGCTGAGTCAAAGCCCATCTCAACCGGGTTGTTTTAAAATGTTTAAGATCTACTTGTTATTTTATTTTGGCTGTTATCCTCTATTTTCTCTTTTCTCTTATTTTCTCTCAACATCCAAACTTCCTCTCAAGCATTCTTCGACCAAGTAAGTCACTTCCTCTCATTTTTTTTCAATTTATATGTATTTCCAATGTTATTTTCAATTTTTTTAGAGTATATTTTTATGTGGGATAGTGTCTCTCATGCTCTATCATTACATGTTAGTCTAGGGTTACAATGGCATGATTTTCCTTTATTTTCTTTTGATTTTCATAATTGGTTTAACAAATTTTGAGGATATAAATAGTTAATTTTGTGTTGAATGTTTATTAGGTATGAACATTTTGTTGATTTGCATGAATATGGTCTTATTCACTAATGCACATAAACTATTCGATAAAATGCTGTAGTGAGTTTTAACTCCCAATTTTTTCATTTTCTTTGAGTTACCTTGCCTCAATCATTTTATTTACCATAGTGATCATTGTTTTCCCTTCTTGACACGAATCCACTTGGTGCTTAATTGATCAATAAAAATTTAAAATCTCAAGCTGTAGAATTCTTACAATGTTATTCTTCTTTGGTGTTTTCTACTATGCCTCACCAACATTCTATAAGCAGTTATGTTCTTGTTGCTCTCATTTTATTCATGAATTTTTATGCTTGTCATACATCTTATGATTGTTGCTGAACCAATTGATTGTGTTATCTTTGGCTCTCATACTTTCCCATTGCCCCTTAAATTTATTAGCATATTTCCTACATTTTCCACTTTATTCATTCTTGATTAATATGTTTTGTTGGCAAATGATGTGGTTGGACTTTTTTTCTTTGCATATTATTCAAGCACTATTGTTAGTATTTAAGTGTTAATTGTGATTATTTTGCAGTGGCACCCAAACGCTTATGAAATGAAGCAAGGTTTAATTCTTCTTCAATTCAAATACCGAGCTACATTGATTGGAACTTGCACAAGATTTACAAGTATTTTTTAAAGTGGAATATGTTCAGTTGGTCTACTTAAGTGAAACAATTTTGGGAAGCATGGATGGTAACATGAAAGCTGAAGTTAAGAGAATGATTAATAACATTGGGTGGACAGAGTTTTTTAACAGCTAAGAAAGTCTACCCCGATCTTGCTAGAGACTTTCTCACCACATTCCACTGCTACTTTGAGTTTGAAGAGGATAATGACAAGGTAGTCACTTTCCAGCTGAAGAAAAAGAAGTATCACATGACCTTCAAGCAGTTTACGAAGTATATGGTATTCCTTTTTTATGGTGTTTGGGATTTACTGAATGCCACTCCTCAACAGAATTGGGCTATTGTAAGAGATAAAGTAGAGCCAATGATGTATGTGGCATGATAGAAAAAAGCTCATCATTTGAAGAACCATGCCTGTTGTGTCTTACATCGTTTCGTTGCATTGTCATTCTATAGGCACATAGAGGGTGCAGGAAAAGTCAACTCATCAGAGGTGTTGTTCCTCCAATGTATGCTAGAGGGGATCAGGTTAAGTGGAGTATTTATTTATAGCATAAGATTGAGGACCTCTAAAGGAAGCCTGAAATAGTCAAGAAAATTTCTTTGGGAGGTATGGTCATGGTGATAGCTCGAATGGTTAACCACAAGTCGCTCGATGATCCACTTAGAGTGGTGGCTTACATGGATTTTAAAATGTTCCAAAATATAAAGATTTTAAAAGAGGATCAAGGTGCTTTGTTTAACCGTCGTTGGATGACAAGGGCTAAGCATGTTCATATGGTAATGATTGGGTGCACACTTTTACCCCAGCTGTATAAGATGACACCTTCACCAGTATTGATAAGGAGCAGCTAAAGCTAGTGGCTGCAGTAGTACCCATGCCCCCTCTGACCCCACAGTTGGTGGATTTCTTCAATAGGATTCAAGCACGATTGGATATACCGGAGGCACAACTAATGACTATGTAGCGTCGCATCGACACCCTTTACCTAAATTAAAAGACCTTCATTAAGTAGTTATAAGGGCATTTCCCTCCACGACCACCACCTAAGTGATGCAATGACTATACTTTCTTGCTGAGGACAGCTAGATTTTGAAAGCGGTGGAACACATTTGTGTAATTTGAGCTAGTTGAAGAACTTAATTCAAGAAGTTTTTTGCAAAGAGAAAAACATTTCTAACACTATTTCTCATGATCTATAGTAATTTTTACTTTGTTTTTTTTTATTTTTTTAGTTTGTTATTTTTATCTTTTGTTTAATTTTTAGTACTTTACTTGCTTTAAATTACAATACTATGTTTTATTTTGTTTAGTTAAAGTAGCTATTGTTGTTTTATGAAATTTTGTTCCTACTTTTTATTCTATTTATAGTTATCGTGTTCTTTGTTGTAATTTGATAATTGTTAGCTCCTTTATATTTTTTTTGTGTTAACTATGTAGGCTATAATTTGGTAGGTCACTTAGTCTATAGTTAGTTTAGTTCACCCTAATTGGTTTTCGAATTTTGAACTTTTTGAACTTTAATTTAGATTTTTATAGTGTTCAGGGTTTTGATTAGCAATAGAATGGTTATGTTGTTTGATGAAGTTTTAGTCAATTTAGTATTCAACTTGAGTCATACTTGTTAGTTTCTATCATTGTACACAAGAGGCCTATTTTAAATTGAGAAAAAAAAAACCAATGTGTAAAAGTAGTTGAGTTAGGAATTCTAGAGTACTAAAACCTTTTTCATCACCCTTTGAAGCCATATAACAACTCAAGCACAGTATTGGATATGATTTTCTTAATTGGCCACTATAAAAGACTTAGATCTTACCCTTTTATTTAATTTTATCCATTGTTAACCCCTTTAAGCCTATTTGGCATGCTTAATGCATGATATGAAATTTTTGTTGTTACACACATTTTAGTACATTATAGCCCTAAATGCCTTCGTGTCTCGCTTCTAAGAATTGGCCATTCTAGGAATGGGTTGGCATAATATTTGAAGGTTGTCTAAATTGGTGTAGTAACAATGTTAGAAGTTAAAATTTGAAAAAATGGGGGTATTCTTAAGATTATAAATTATTAATCTTAAAATGTAGCATTATTTTGGGAATGAAATTGTTGAATACCCTACTGCTCATTTCATCAAGGAATAGGCTGGATATATATATTAGTGTATGGCAATCTTCAAGTGTGAGGCATTTTCAATATAGAGGAAAAAGGCTCCAAACACCCAAAAAATTGACCAAGTTTGTGAAAGAAAAGCAAAATATCAATAAAACTTTCCTCTTTAGTGCTTTTATGGGTTTATTTATGCATCATTTTGGGAAATTTAGTTATAGCAATTATGGTGAGAATATTGTGGGAAAAGTCTCTATTTCTATGAAGAAGTTGGTGTATAAGAGTAACGGGTGGTTGTTCTTATTTTTTGAACTTTATCTCTTCTTGTTAGCCATTACCCTAACCAAACATTACAATTAGCTTAAAGAACTAATCATCCTTTTCCTTATTTTGAATTGTTTAGTGGAGATGGTCCTAGTGGTTTCGATGCTAAATAAAAGGCCTATGATGTCTCTTGAATTTCAAGTGTGAAATCGCATATGCATTCTTATGAACATTAATTCTCTTGTTTGATTACTGGATTGTACTGGAATTTTGGTTTTCGAAATTATCAAACTGTTTTGGTTTTTCACACACACACTCGAAAACTTTTAAGTATGTTATTGTTCAAGTCTTTTTTGGTTCGGGTTCCATCGAATGCTACCATTAAATGTTAATTTTAGTCTGGAATTGCATGATTCTAGGTTAGAGTTTGAAAATTTTGGAAATGTGGTTTTGTTTAAGTTTGCTTGAGGGCGACCAAAAGCTAAGTGTGGGGTATTTGATAACTCTAAATTATACCTTTATTTATATGTTTTTTAATTTTATTTTTAGATTAATTAATGTTTATTTAATGTATTTTGTGTTTAAATTATTTGTGCATAGAAATTTTGGAGTTAATTTGTGTTGATTTTCAGGTTTTTGATCATCAACCCAATTGAGATGGAGGTTGAGTCAGTCTAGTTAGAACAGAATGCTACATTTTGAAGATTTAAGATGAACTTGGTTGAGATGAAGAGTGACTTAGCCGGGTTATTGATAAAATGCTGAATGTAGTCCAAAAGCATTGGACCTGACTGAGATGAATTGTGACTCGGTTCAGTTACTTAGAATTTTTAGAGGTAGAAGCATTTGACTCGACTTAGATGAATTGTGACTTAGTCGGGTTGAATTGAAGTCTTTCAAAATTTTAGAAGCTTTTTACTAGCAGCTGAGAGTTTTAGTTGGGGCTGGACTTCGTCAATTTTAGGGTTTTTAGTTAGTTTTCATTATTCATTCAATCATTCTTCTATTACTGCAAGTTTTAACTTAGATTTCATTCAAGCAATAATTAGGTTTTCATACATCTATGCTTAGGTTAATTTTTGAGTTTTCTTCTTTTAGTTCAAGAGCTGGAGATTGAAGTAGTCAAATTTTATCCATGAGTATAGTATATGATTTTGTAATTATTTATTCAATTTTCATAATGAACAATGAGTAGTTTATTCTTTTGTTGAGGGATTCTTGAATTCTCTCTTACCTGCTATTATGACTCTTTAATTGAGCTTAATTCAATACAAATTTAGTTATTTCATTATTCTTATGCTTATCCGTATTTTTTATTACGTTTAGATTTATGTTTGATGTATCGAATAGATGGTTGAACTTGAATATGAATGTTGATCATTAATATACATGTCTTTGTCTAATATTATTGTGTTTAATAATTTCTTATGTTCTGAAATCAATATAGGAGATTATGATCATAAGTATTATTAGGTTAAAGAAATTTGAATTATGGATAGATTGAAATTGGATGTTTCAAAAGGAGATTCAATCAAAGTCTAGGGATTAAAATCAGGATTGATGCTAGTTATTAGATTGTTTCTAACTAGAGAGTTTAATTATCTAAAATGACATTTTGAGTAAGGGGCTTGAATTTAGTTGGGTTTTCCATAATGAATTGCTCCAAATCAAATTAACCTAAACAAATGAAGTTCTATTATTTGTTTTAGGATAATCTGCAATGATTTGAGGATTGCCCTTTCTTTAGAGCTCTTTTCTCACTTCTTCTACATTTTTAGTCCGGATGGTGCACTGGAGTAACATTTCACCAATTAAAATATAAGGAAACTTTTTTCTCTCTCTTTTTCCATTAAGGGCTTCAGGGAGAATTTTTTTTAGTTGGTAAGAAGGGAAGCTTTTGAGTGAGCTTACGCCGATAACATAAGCCAAATAATTTGGGACACTTAACATCCGATCTTGAGATCTTCATGATGGATATAAACAAGCTAATGAAATACATAAAGATCATAAGAAGGATCCAATCTTTTTTTTATTCTCTATTAGTTTCTTTAGACAAGTCGAATGCCTTTGAAGTCAAACGTAAACGTGCATTTTATTTTTGTATTAGAGTTTATTATTATACTTTATGAGATTCTTACTTTTCTCTTCTATCTGTGCAACATTAATGGATGTTGACTTTGCCAGGCAAGTGGCTGAAAATGCCAAAAAGTTGATCAATTCGAATAAGAGAAGAAAGAAGTCCACACAAAGGGAGGACAAAATTGCTCGACTAGTCAAGATTCATCATGCTTTGGTGCTCCATCTACATGATGAACTAGATGAGATCACTGAGGTCCCTCTTCCTTCAAATATGGTTTCAACCCTTCCTCCTCCTCCTTTTCATTTTGCAAAAACGATTTCCATAGAGGTTGTTTCACCAAGGGCATATTTTAAGCTGATAATGTTCGAAGGTCTTTTAGCCATCACAACTCCAACTTTTAGAGTTGAATCTCCTTCTTTGAAAGAGATTCTTTAACAAAAGTTTGGGCAGAAGTATTCTGCTTTAAATACCTAAGTGTTGGACTTCATTAACGTTGGCTTACCGATGGAGAAGGATCTAAATGAGATAGGGCTTGTTATCTCACCCGCTTGGGAGCTAATCGACATCAACTTTGAGGCTATAAAAAAGAGCTTGAATTTTTACTAGAGAAATAATTAGTGAACATTTTCTAACTTTGGTATTCTAGACATATTATGCAAAGGGCCATATGCCTTTACATTAAGAATGTGTCCTGAATAAGGCAACTTACCGAGAGGACCAACGCTGAACATGAGCAGTTGGAGGCTACCGTAAAGGAGTGTGAAGAGAAGCTCCAAGCTCTCCATTTAAAATCTTTGTCTAAAATTTAGGAGCATGTCAATTAGGTTGAAAAGCTTTAAGGAAAAGTGGATTATCTTGAGTCTATAATTAAACACGTTCAGGGTAGGGAGAACTACTTACACCAACTTTTTCAATAGGAAATGAATAAGCAAATGGATTATTTGGCTGAATAGATGGGTATATTTAAGGCAATCTCATTGCAAAAATTTTGTATGAGTGTAAGAGGCACTACCCTAGGGAAGACTTTAGTTTTATTAAAGAGCTCACTTCTCTCCCTGATCCTCCTAAAAAAGAGGACGAAGAAGCCCCAATAAGAAATGATACCAAGGGTGAAGAAAATTTAAACATATTGGATTAGGATTTTTTTTCTCTTTTTTGTAATTTCATCATTTTTAATTGAAATTTTTAAATCAATAAAGTTAGCCTTTTCTTTATCTGATCATCCATTATGTTTCTTCTAACTAAAATATTAATTAAATAGTATTCTTAGGTATTTCTAGGTATCCATTTTTTAAATTTAGAAAACTTATTTAACTTTGAATATTTTTAGCTTAAAACATCAAGGTTAAAATGTGTAATATCTTACCGAAATATGGAATGATATGCAATTTTAACTTGGGAAAATAAGCATCTCAAAACTTGTATGTTCGTTGGCAAATTTGATTAGAATACAAGACTTATATCAATTCATAAAAGTTAAGAAGTGTTTTAATCTAATTGGGATTGAGATTGAACTATCAATTTAACTTTGGGAAAAATAAATAAAGCATAGATTATAAACCCTTGGGATTGGATTGGACTCATCAATTGAAAAAAGCATCAATCAGAAATGTATGTATTTTTTTAAGCACTTCTACATTCTAAGTTCTGGGAATGTCCGATCCATCCATAACTCGTAGCTTATAAGTGCTTTTGCTCAAAACCTTGGAAATTTCATAAGATCATTTCCAATTGGATATGAGCTTTCCAATCTCAACATTACTAGAGCCAATATCTATTTTCCTCAAAACTAAATCCTTAACATTGAAGGTTTTTGGCCATACCTTGTTGTTGTGGTACTTAAAAAGTCTTTGTTCACAAGCAGCAATCTTCACAAAAGCATCTTCCCTCTTTTCCTCAATCAAGTCCATATCTTGCTTCCTTTTTAGCTTATTATTCTGATCAGACAAAAAAGTTAGTCGGTAAGAAGGAATTCCAATTTCTACTAGTATCACTGCTTTCGATTTGTAGACCATAAAGAATGGAGTTTGAAGCATTCTAGCTTTAGACAAAGTTCTATAAAACTATATGACACTTTGCAGTTATTCAGTCTAATTGCCTTTTGCTTCTCCCAGCCTTTTTTTCAACCCTTCCTAGATTGTCTAATTAGAAACTTTGGTCATACCATTGCTTTGTGGATAAGTCACTAAGATGAACCTTAAGTTGATTTTCAAATTATAACAAAATGATCTAAAAATTGAACTATCGAATTGCTTGCCATTGTTTGTGATGAAGACTTTTGCCAATCCATACCTACAGATGATTTTCTTCCAAGTGAAGTTCTTTATCCTCTCAATTGTGATAGTTACAAAAGGCTTGGGTTTAATCTATTTGGAAAGATGATCCATGACTATGATAAGGAATTTCATTTGACATTTGCCTTATAGGAAAAGACCTAAGATATCCAAACCCCTTCGATTAAATGGTTAGGATATGCCGATCGGACAATGCTTAACCGTTGATTGCCTTATGATTCTTCAATAGACTTGGCATTGCTGGCACTTTTTGACCCTGCCTTGAGCATTTTTAAAGATACTTGGCAAAAAATATCCCGTTTATAGCACTTTCCTTGCAATTGCTCACTGGCCTTATGGGTTCTACATATTCCTTCATGAATTTCTCGAATGATGTAACCTCCATCTTCTTTGATACACATTTGAGCCAAGGATGAGTGGATGCCTTCTTGTATAATTCATTGCCAATTATGGAATAATCGAGCAATTTTCTGGTAATCTTATTGGTTTTTGCCTTATTTTCGGGAAATTTGCCTGATCAGAGGGATCGAACGATCAAGGTCATCCAATTTTATTCTTCTAAATCAATCTCTATTACTTCTAACTCTTCAAGGGAAGGCTAAAATTACTCTTCAGTTATAATATTTTCTTTTTTCTCTTAAGATCTGAGGCTACCAATTTGGCAAGTTGATCAGCTATTATTGTTTCCTCTCTTGGAGCCTTCTCCAAGCTCCAAGTTATTCCTCTATCTTTTAAATCTTTGGGAGCTATTTTGACTTTAGTCAGGTTTTTTACATGTTATCTTCTTCGGCTTCAAATTTCCCAAGCACTTGGCATGTCACAAGCTAAGAATCACTCTTGATTTTAAGGCTTTATATTCATATGGACTTTACCAACCTTAAACCTTAAAGAAGTGCTTTGTACTTTGCCACATTATTAAAAGCTTCAAAAATCAACTTTATTGCATACCTAATTACTATGCCCAAGGGGCCCTTGATGAAAATTCCAATGCCTTCTCTTCCACTGTTGGAGGCTCCATCGACAAACATTTCCTAAGAAGTTTTTCTTGGCTCTTTTGTAAATTCTACTAGAGCCTGCGCTTTGATTGCATTTTTAGGCTCATCCCTTGCATCAAAAGATTGGAATTTGATAGCCCCCCTTACCATCTTTCCTTCCAAGTCTAGCATTTAAATAATCTTTCTGAGTTATTGATCAAACAGAATAATAATGGTGTGAACTTCAAAGTATTGTCTCAACTTTTTGATGCATATCATAAGTGTAATGATCAATTGTTTGATTAGACTTTTCTTCAATTATAGTCTTCTTAGTACTTGGATAACATAATAAATAGGTAATTGTTGAGTTCTTTCTTCTCTACCCAGAACTACAACTACTACCTCTATTAAGGTGGATAGATATAAGAAAAGTTTTTCACTAAGAACTACTTAGCTCAATAATAGCGGATTGGCAAGAAACTGCTTTAACTCCTCAATTGCCTTTTGGCAATCCTCTCTCTATCTCAAAAGGTTATTCTTTCTTAACTTTTTGAAAAATGGTGTACAACATTTTACTAAGGAGGAAATAAAACTCCCTAAGGTTGTTATCCTAACAATCAGCTTTTAGATGTCTTTCACACTTGATGAGGGCTGTATATTCATGATTGCCAAATCTTCCTATGTTTATCTTTTACCATAAAGGCTAAAAAATTTCTAAATGGAACTCTAAAAATGCACCTCTAAGGATTCAAATTTATTTGAAATTGATTAAGAGTGGTGAACACCTGATCAGGTTAACTGGATGTTTTTTTTGGCTTTTACTCTTCACGATCATGTCACCAACATAAACTTCCAAATTCTTCGCGATCTACTCTCTGAAAATTTTGCTCGTCAGATACTAATATATTGCTCCAACATTTTTCAGTTTGAATAGCATGACATTGTAATAGAAGGTGTTGTCGTCTATGATAAAGCTAGTTTTCTCTTGATTGAGCAACCACATCAATATCTGCTAATATCCTGCATAAGGATCAAGTAAAGAGTAGATAATATGGCTAGCAGTGGCATCTATAAGTTGAACAATGCTTAGAAGTGGGTAACTTTTTTTGGGCAAGCCTTATTGAGGTCACTAAAGTCTATACACATCCCTATTTTCCCATTATTTTTTTCCAGTACCACATTAGCAAACCATTCAGGGTAGTGGACTTCTCTAATGGTTCCAGCTTTCAAAAAGTGATCAAGCTCTTCAGAAATGAATTTTTTCCTATGGGGGGCATGCCTCCATAACTTTTGCTTGACAAGTGGGCAATTTGGATCAACGTTTAGTTTGTGAGTAATCACCTTCAGGTCTATGCCCAGGATGTCTTCTAGCCTCTAAGCAAAAGAGGTCTAATTAATCATCAGTACCTACATCACCTTTTTCTCTACCCCTTCGGCCATGTATGATTCGATCTACACTTCCTTCCCCTTAGATAACTCTCTATTGATAAGGTCATTTGCTGGGTTCATACTAGGCCATTTAGCCTTCTCTTCCTTTTCCAATCCAGGCTATACCAAATAAGTCTGCTAGGTTTTTTCAATATGGCAATAAAGGCTTCTCTTGAGGCCTTTTAGTTTCCTCTTAAGATTGCCACTCATTTTTTATGGGATTTTCATCACCATATACCTTGTACTAGTAACAGCTCTGGTATGAAATAATAAAGGTCTTCTAAAAATTACATTATATACAAACTACATGTCCATCACCATAAATGAGGTTTTGCACGTGTATGTCATTGATTTATCTCCTAATTCTACAAAATGCTCTACTGATCCTGCCATTGGGATAGTTGTATTGCCAAGTGTGACTAGTGGGATGGTAATAGGCTTCAGCTCTCCGATTAGCAGGTTTATCTTTTTGTAGGTTTCTAAGGTAAGGACATTCACTATACATTCATTGTCCACTAGGATTCTTTTGAAGAGGAATTTGTTTATTACAGCTTGGACTACTAAGGTATCTTCATAAGGGAACTTCAGGGCATTAGTATCTTCAAGGGAGATAGAAATTAGTGGCTGTAACACCCTTACTGAATAGTCTAACTGAAACATGTGATAACTCGAAATTTTTTTTTCTAAACCTTAACTACTCTGTTGACTACAGACTCGTCCAATATGAATTACTTAGAAATTACGTATACCGATTAAACTATAATTGTCCACTTGACTAAACACCAAATAAAAATCCGACAATATAACGCCTGAAAACTTATCTAATCCACCTAAAAATCAGATAATTTCCTTAGCCTTTCAGGGGCACCACAATACAAAACTAATTTCAACATGCATCTCATACATCCATTCTCATTATTAATCACATTTCCTAAGATGATTCAATATTACATATTACACTCTTAAACCACTATAATACTTCAAAATAAACAACAATTTACATTTAAAGGTGATCTGCCCACACCAGATCCCCTCTTCTGGTGGTTGAGTCATAGCAGCTGCCTAACCAGAACAAGCCTATCCTGTTACCTACACGGATAATAAAACCCTTGCTAAGCTATAAAGCTTAGCAGGGAGCAGTATAATCTAAAGATAATCTTTATAACATATAACATAAATTACGCAAGTACAAAGTTTAAGAATACTGCTAATTGATATCTTCAATTACCTTAGACCCAAGCCTTTACATTCAGCAATAATTCACAAGCATAAGAGAATGAACATATTTCTCATATCGACAATAAAACTTAATAACTCCATAAGAAATTCATCAGTAACTGTTACCACATAAGACATTTGGCATAGTTCCTTCATACATATGCATCATTTAAAATATAGTATGCATTATAAACTCACTTTCATGTAATCATTAAAACAATCTTAGCAAGGTGAACTATATATTACATAACCCTATATTATACCAAATATTATACACTTGACTAGGAATAGAGTTGTATACATACCTATATATATATATATGAACAAATATAACAAATTAAGAAACTAGCTTATATAGTATTAAAGAATCACATGCTCATTAATATTGTAACTTTCAATTTATTATCCGTTTTCCATATATAAGAGAATAATTCTAATGCAAATTAGTTCTGAACTATAACATTTCTCATCTTTTACACTTTTTAATTTATTTTCATATTAATGCCCCTAGTACAGACCCGACAGAAAACCTCAAACCGGATATACGGGACGTGGACCCTATAGGGCCACAATAAAGATAGAGAAATGACCCTTAAGGGACCAATTCTCACAGAGCAGAGAATAGAGACAGAGAAGCTATGGTAATCAGAGATCCAATCCATAGCATAGCAAGTCGTCATGACTTGCACCGCGGTACAGAGATATCCCTATGGCCAGCCAATTATATCCTAAGCTAGTTTTTACTGCCTGATTATTTCTAAGGGCACAAATTTCACTTACTTTCAAAAAATTTATCAAATTTCTCATCATTTCAATTCCTTTTCAATCCAGAAATACAGTTATTCAGAATCTTCAATATTTTTGTACAGTTTGTGAAACATCTTTCTCCTATGTCATGAATTATTTCATAATAATTCAACAAATTCTTGTTAAATTATTCTTCAGTTATCAAAGGAATCTACTTTATATAGATTATTTCAAATTACTTTTAAACATTCTAATAACCATATGTGGACAATACTTGTACTAATCATGATCGTTCATACCTTACTATTTTATATTCATAAGAATGAATTCATATACAATTATTTAAACCATGGGTGCGTGAATCAACATATAAACACATAATCTAAACACATAATGCTCAAATACCCTAAATTTTCCAAGAGTCCAGCCATCAACAAAGTTCCTAAAATAGAGAACAACTCCTTTTATCATAAATCTGGAAACATGACTAGGTAGAGAAGGGATTTATCCCTACCGAGATGAAGAAATTTCAATTGAGATAAGGGGCCACTCAGTAGGGTTGAACACCATCCCTATTGAGCTAATTACTTCTTCACAAGGCTACCTGTATGACTCGATTAGGAAGCTTTTTCATCCCTGCCAAGTTATACAGCTCTATTTGGGATGATCAACAGTACTCGATGAGGATGAATTCCATCTTTACTGAGTTTTTTGGTACTGGATTCATGTAAATTTCCTTTATGTAACTCGATGAGGAAGACCTTCATCCCTACTACGTTGATTTCCTTTTCTCTCAAATAAACCTTGCAAATCACACAAAACACACTAAATCACACTTAATTGAAAACATTAATAAAGTAAACACAAAACTAAACAATCTAATACTAAAAACACCTAAAAACACACTGAAAAACATAATTATAATTCAAATCTATCAAATGGCCCACACTTAGTATTTGCTCACCCTCGAGCAAAATTAAACAAACCATATCTTTGAAATAACCAAACTTCAAATTAAGAATGATACAATTCAAAATCATGCTTAACAATTGACAGAGGCACTTAATAAAATTTCAACTAAATTGAATTCGAGTATGAGAATATAAATCAATTTCTGTGTGTGTGTGCAAGACCAAAACATTTTAATCTTTCTAAACCAAAACACCAGTACAATCTAATAGCCAAGCTCTAGAATTAATGTACACTAAAATGTACATACAATTTTGTGTTTGAAACTCTAAAAATGCCATAGGCCTCTCTTTTAGCATCGAAACCCAAATGTCATCTCCACTAAACAATTCAAAACTAAAATAAAATCACTAGGACTTTCTTAAGGTTATAATGTGGTCATAGTAAAGGCTAACAAAGAATGGGCAATGGTAAATAAGAAGAATAGCCAATCTCTAACTGAAAAGACCAACATTGTCTATAGTCTACTTCACTTAACTAAAAGCACATCAAATAATCACACTTGCTTAAATAAGCATAAAATATAGCAAAATACTTGAAAGGATAGCTACTGAATTTCCCTTATAATTCCATAACTCAAACATTTTTAGAATTCAAAAACCCTTTTCTTTCCGTGTACATATCCCACACTCAAAATTTTGCTATAACTTGCTAGCTTTTGCTTTAAACTTTCTTCTTTTTTTTTCTTTTTTCTTTTGTTTTTTTTTTGTTGGTTTAAGAAACACATGTTAGATTTAATAGCATCATATAACTCAAGGGCATTTACAAGCTCATCTTTCTATTGTAATTCTAACTTCAAAACCAACCCTCAATAACAGTATCCCTAAGAACCCCCTTTTCTGCCAACACTCTTTTAAATATCCAAAATATTGATAAATCCTAATCTTAGAGTGGCCAATTCTTAAAAGGGAAGATAAAGGCTTTTTGAGCTATATGGTAAAGAGAAGAATGTAATAAGAAAAGTAATTAAAACATGCATTAAGCATGCCCCATTAGGCTTAAAAGGGCTAACAAAGGATTAATTACTAAAAGGTAGGTGAACAAGCTCAGTTATGGCTAAACAAGAAAAAAATTTTCCTAGATCACTTTCTAAATTGTTTTAGTTGTTTTTATGCTTCAAAGGGTGATGAGCAATTTCTGGCATTCTAAAAATTCTTAACTTAACTACCTTCTTGCACTAGTTTTTCTCTTATTTCAAAACTAGTCTTTAGTGCTCAAATTTTAGAAACTAAAAACATTGCTCAAACTGAATTCTAACTTAGCTAAAAGCTCATCAAGCAACATGTTTGCCTTAATGCTAAACACAAATTTTAAATGCTACAAATTCTAAGTTAAAGTTCAACAAGTTCATTTTTGGAAATAAACTAGGGTGAACTAGACTAATTGCAAACTAAAAAATAGTTAAACTACATTATGTTATCAGCACAAATAAACTAAATAAACCCAAGAATAACCGTAAAACGCCAAAATTGAAAATAAAAGTATTACTACTTAATAAAAGAGAGTAAAAAGTTAACTACGATTAAGAGTTACAATTAAAACATAAAAACAACTAAGATGAAAGAAAAAAGAACTAAGTAAAACACAAAATAACAATAACAAAAAATTTCATGAACATAAAGGGGTTTGAGATTTTTGAACACTTCTAAAATCTCAAAAGCAAAATTGAGCTTAAATAAGATATACCCCTCTCTAAAATTTTGTGTTGTCCATAGCAAGGTGTATTGACAAATCACTGCAGTGGTGGAAACGATGGTGATGGTGGTGGCGGCGGTGGGAACCTCTCCCAAAAGTGCATACTGAATTTCTTGAAGCTTTTTTATAGCTTATTTATCTGTCTAGCCTAAATATTTAAGTGGGCATTCACACTATTCATAAAGTCCACCATTTATGGGGTAAGTCCCTCATCAGCTACAGTAGCCTCCTTTGCATCCTCTGCCTCTTCTCTCTCAGCATTTCCCTGAGTAGTTCTAGGCGGACCTATGCACCCAATGATAATCAATCAAAGATATTATGCCTAGTCAATCTAATGGCAGCGAGGCTCATCCCATAAAACTCGTATGTTTTTCAATATGTTATAGTCAATATACTTTGCAGCACTATGGGAAGGTCCCAAATCTAAATGTTTGACTGCCTTGGCCAAAATTGTGATTATGCCTCCCAAGGATATTTTCTTCATAAAATATGGCTTTCTCTATAAGTCCTATCTTCTACCATAATAAATATGCACCATTCAAGTGAATACCCCCAATAATACATCTCAAGATGAGCATCTCTCTTACATTTACTCCTCTAGGGCCACCAGTGTGCCTAATAAATGCTAGAGCCAAAAATCGATGTAGGACTCATAATGTGTGATTCCTCAAGTGTTGGGCCTTAGTATTTTTAGCATTGAAGATAGTAAGCTCAATAGGATTTTAGATCACTACCTAATTCTCCTTTGGGGTTGAATTTGGTAGACCCTGTACACTGTATTTAGGAAACCCCAAATGCTTAGTGAAATCTTTGAATGTCATGGTGTATTTCTTCCAGCCTAATTAGAATCGCACAGTGCCATTGTCATCATCATTGTCATTAAATTCATAGCTGAATGTTGTCAGAAAATCATGAGTGATAGTAAGATGTACCTCTGGTCTTTTCTTCACAAATTTGGTCCATCCAATGTTTTCGATCAATTGGTTGACTTATACCCAGAGATTCCTGGCACTGATATCAAGATAAAATTCCTTTAGGTAAGCCATTTCACATATTGCATTCCCACAAAGTATTCATACAAAGTGATATGTTCTTCCTTGATATATGGTGGAATATAGATCCTAAAAGAACTAAAAGCACCTTCATTTCTTGTTCGCTTTGGAGCCACTGTACAAGTTTAAAATAGCAAGTAAATGCACAAGCTAAATGTAAACAATAACATTACCACAATTGAAACAAGGCAAACTATCATAAGAATAACCAAAAAGAAAGCCAAAAGTGATATATGATGTAATTGGTTAAGTAAATTGTTCAAAGCAATAACATTACAAAGACACCTTAAGCAAAAGAAATAACTGAAGAATCCAAACATTTAAACTAGGCAATAATCAACCTTGCACAATTCAACATGTGATTCAAACACTCAACATGCATTTTAAACCACAATTTTAGAAGACAAAGCATAAATATCATAGCCAATGGGAAGAGGCAATGCTCTTAAGTTAAAGATGCTTGCAATGCCAAAAGCACAAAAAAACAATATGTTGGATACTTGATATCAAGTGTGGGAAGTAAGTTTTAGAATCTAAGGTTGGGTACAAATGGTTTGGTTTGGGAAAATGAAGCAAACGATTTTAAAACAAGTCATTGTGACATTTTATCGAACACTTGGTCCACATAACAATAACCATACCAAATCAAAAATAATCTAAACCAATCTCATGCCAAAATTAAAATCTAAGCTAACTATAGTTAATTGAACACTAAAATTTAATTATCTGACAACTAATCATATGTAATTAAAGCATAAACCCAACCTCGAATAAGCCCTAGAGAATTGAATGTTAGTGTAAGCCCTAGCCCCAATGCATTGTAACGAAACACTTGAAATTAATAAAATGAGGCATTAGTTTTATCTGTTGTATTCCTGTGCATATCAATTGATAAAACTATCCAAGAATGTCGTTTCGGTTTAAGTTATCATGTGTGAGGCACATGGTTGTAAGACCTTGAAACAAATGAGACTTCATTCTAAATATCCCTAGTCAGTCATTGTTATGGGAATAACAATGAATTAAGACTAGTATGCTCTCTCTGATATTATGAGTTCTGTCTTACGGATCATTAGGACAAGAGTGTCAATCAGAGATCATAGATACATGTTAAAGAACATGGTATCTGGATACGATCCGCTCATGAGAACACTACATGGTACAAGTCATAAGTGTTTCTCATATGCAAGTTTTGTATCGGAGTTCTTAGACTTGAAATCTCTATGAAACTCTTTATGAATTACTGTGTACTTTGACATACACTTAACGTGCTCGTAACAGAGTGACAAGTACGGGTATGATTGGGTATGCATTAATTCATGTTAGAGAGCATGAGAGAAGTGAAGGGATTACCCCTCTCAATAAGAGAGAAAATATCATCGGCCACTTGATCAGTGAACTGAGAAGTGTATGGCCATACCGAGATGAAATAATGAGTAATCATTATTTATCTGAGAGTTTAGTGTCACTGGAATATCAAGAAAGGAATTAATATATATAAGGATGACTAGTTCTATGCCTTATATTAATTCTGATATTTATGGGTAAGGGACTATACAAAATTGCATTAGGTCACTAAATGCCATATGCATTTTCATTTAATTTGGAATGCTATAATATCTTGCTAGAGAATATATATAGCCTTTGAATTAATTTATTAATTCATTGCCAACATTAAATGGACCTATAGGATCGCACACAAAGCATTGGGCTTAAAATATTTAAATTGTGTATTGGAAATTAATTTGGACTTTTATTTAAAGTCAAATTAATACATAAAATGGGTAAACAGATTTTTGCCTAAAACAACTGTTTTAGGCAAATCTGTAAAAACAGATTTTTTGCCTAAAACAGCTAGCTGTTTTAGGCAAAACTGTCAAGGTGCGATTTTGCCTAAAACAGCTAGCTGTTTTAGGCAAATCTGTTAAGCCACGACTAGCTGTTTTAGGCAAATATGTGAAACGAGTTTTTTGCCTAAAACAGCTAGCTGTTTTAGGCAAATATGTTGGTCACGATAGAAATTTGTTGGCATGTGCTAGGTTTAATTTCAATTGATTAATTATCTATGTATAATTAAGTTAATTGAGTATTAAATCCTAATTTGTATTTAATCAAAATATAATACTTGAGAGGGAATTAAAGTAGCCAAAATTCAAACTAAAATACTAGTTGAATTCGGCAACTTATCACCTTAAAAAGTAAGTTTGTTTTGATTAAATGACTAATGCCATTTGAATTTAAATTCTAATAGAATTTAAATTAAGATATATCTCTTAATTAGGTAGTGATGGAGGCTGAAATTAACACTTAATTTTCGACACTCACACTTGACCTAAATTGAGTGATATATATTAATGAATTAAATGAATAAATATGATGCCATTTTTGCTATTTTTCTCTCTTGGCCGAAATACTCAAGGGGAAAGAAATCTTTCTTGTTCTCTTGTGTTCTCGGGCTGAAACAGTAACCTAAAGGAAGAACAAGATCAGATCTTGTGGCTTCAAATCATTCCCATTGCCGAATACACAATCATAGAGCTAGCACTCTTGATTTTAAGCCATCTTTGCAAGTGTGTGTGTGAGAATAGAGGGAGTGGCGTAAAGGCTATTCCTTGGCATTGGTGGTGAAGATCTAAGGTGGACATATCCTTCTTGGTTGCTGGTCATCATCAAAATCAAGTTTTAAAGGCATCTAAAGTTGTAAGTTTAAACCCTAAAATTGCATGTTTCGATTCTAGCTTTGGATATGTATGGTATGTATGATAAAAATTTTTGTTTTCCGCTGTGCCATCATGATATTCATACCATGTCATATTCCATCATTGAATTCTAGAGAGAAAATCAAGAAGAATAGAACCCCAATCTAATTCATCATATTAAAATGAAATCAAAATTAAACATGGAGAATTAAATGAAAGAGTAAACTTACTTGATTTGTTGTGAGTGTCGTATGATGATGAAGAAAATTGAAAGGATTTTTGAATGACTCGATAGGGTGTTTAAAGAAATCAGTAGGGATTGTGTGTGTCTTGGTAGGGAAGAGAAAATGAGGGTTGAAATAAGAATTGGTCTTAGTGGGGAGGTGTGTGTAAGGTTTTAAAGAGGGATGGGTCTCGGTGGGGATGATTTTCATCCCTACCAAGTTGTTGGCTTTAGGAACTAAAGAGGCTAATGACTCTATGGGGATAAAATTCATCCCTAGTGAGATGTTAGGATACTGGACTGGAAGGCATGAATGACTCAGTGGGGGATGAAATTCATCCCCATCGAGTTGATTTCCTCAAATAAACACAGTTAATGGTCCAAAAATAAATTCAACCCTGCTGCTTAATACAAATTATTTTCTGCTCATGATCACTTACCGACCTAATCGAATATTACTCTTAAATCCCAAAATAAAGTCCCAAAATTAGTTATATCTATTAGCATAAATTTAACCAACCTTTAACATTTAACCCACATAGTGCCAAAAGAACTGATAGTAACTAGATAAGAGAATACATACCTAAAATTTGCACTTACTGTCAACTTCCACACACTTAAAAAGTATAACTCCACATTAGGTTCATAAAAAAAAGACACAACAAGAATGAAACAACACAAAAAAAACACAAACACACTAAATAAACACATAATTAAAACAAAGAACAGTTAAAAAATGTAGATCTGAATTTATAAAGTCTTCAGCTAGACTTGTAAAACCATCTTACTTATCATGAAAGATTAAGGTTGCCTCAACAACCTCTACTTGAGTAGCATTATAAGGCTTCAACCAATGACCATTAACTTTATATTCCCGACAATCCTTCGGACTTTTAATAGTCACCAACCCAAATTCATTGCTTGCAACTACTTGATATGGCAAAGCCATCTAGACTTCAATTTTCTTAGGAATAACTGCAACCTACTGTTGGATAGCAATACCAACATTCCTGGAACAAATTCCTTTAGAGCTAGCTTCTTATCGTGCCAATGGTTGGCCTTCTCCTTATACAATGAGGCATTGTCATAAGACCAAATTCAAAATTCTTCGAGTTCATTGAGCTGCAAACATCTCTTTTCTCCTGCACATTTTAGATCAAAATTAAAAAACTTGGTAGCCAATATGCTTTATGTTCTAATTTGACTGGTAAATGGCATGCTTTCCCAAAACTAGTCTAAATTAAGACTAGTCTATAGGGGTCTTAAATGTAGTTTTATAGGCCTAAAAAGCCTCATCTAGCCTTTAAGACCAATCTTTTCTAGCATTATTGACTGTTTTTTCTAAGATTAATTTCAACTCCCTATTTGACACCTTTACTTGCCCATTTGCTTGGAGATGATATGGGGTTGTAATTTTAACTCGGACACCAATTTCCTAAGCAAGGATTTGAATTGATGATTAACAAAATGCATATCCCTATCACTAATAATAGCCCTTAGTGCCTCGAACCAAGTGAAAATATTCCTCCTAAAGAATTCAAGCACTACTCGAGCATCACACTTCATAGTAGTTACTGCCTCTATCCACTTACTAACATTATCAACGGCAACTAGGATATACTCAAACCCAAAAGAGTTCAAAAAAGGTCCCATAAAGTCAATTTCCCAAACATAAAAAATTTCAACTTCTAAGACATTATTCATGGGCATCTCATCACGTTTTGAAATATTATCGACACATTGACATCTATCAAATGAAGACACAAAGGACTTAACATCAGCAAAAAGAAAGGGCCAAAAGAAACTTGACTATAGAATTTTTGCCACTGTGCGATTTGGTTCGTGGTGACCTCCAACCTCTCCTTCATGACCCAATCTCATGATATCTCCTTGCTCATCCTTAGGAATGCATATTTGTAGCACTTGTTCAGGGCATAAGTTGAACAAGTATAGATCATCGCATAAGTAATGCCTTGCATCCACCTTTAATTTCTTCTTTTGTTGCCAACTGTAGTCTTTTGGAAGGTAGCCTCTTACAAGATAATTGGCAATGTCAGAAAACTAAGGGATTGAAATTTTGCAAGAATAAACAACACAAATACATTCAATGGGAAATAAATAAAAAATTTCCTCACTTTTTCTACATGAGCATAATCCAATCGAGATAAATGGTTGACTACAAAATTTTCTACTCTTTTTTGTTTTTGATCTTTACATCAAATTCTTACAGCAACAAAACTCATTTTATCAGTCTTGGTTTAGAGTTCTTCTTAGCAAAGAGATGCCTAAGGGTAGCATGGTCAGACCACATTGTGACTTTGGCACCAAGAAAATATGGCTTGAATTTTTCAAATGAGAACACCATAGCCAATAGTTCCTTCTTTATGGTGGTATAGTTCACTTATGCATCGGTGAGTGTGTGACTTGTATAGTAGATGGTATGAAAAACCTTCTCTTTCCTTTAGCCCAAAACTGCTCCCACTACGTAATCACTAGCATCACACATAATTTCAAAAGGTAGACTCCAATTCGATAATGCAATGATTGGTGCCAAAATTAACTTTTGCTTCAACAAATTAAAAGCCTACAAACACTCATCATTAAATTTAAATGCATCATCTATAACTAATAGATTAAACAGTATATTTGCAATTTTGGAAAAATCCTTAATGAACTGGCAATAAAAATCAGTATGACCAAGAAAACTCCTAATGCCTTTAACACTTGTTGGGGGGAGGTAGTTTATCAATTACATCTACTTTAGCCTTATCCACCTCAATTCCCTTTTCAAAAATTTTTTACCCTAAGACTATACCTTCCCTCGCCATAAAATGACATTTTTCCCAATTCAGGACAAGGTTGGTCTCCTCACATCTTTCTAAAACTAAAGCAAGATTGGCTAGACAACTCTCAAAATCACACCCATACAATGTGAAATCATCCATGAAAACCTCTATGACCTTTTTGATAAAATCATGAAAAATGGCCATTATACACCTTTGAAAGGTGGCAAATACATTGTAAAGGCCCAAAGACATTCACCTATATGCAAAGGTACCGTAGGGGCATGTAAAGGAAGTTTTTTCTTAATCTTTCGGGGCTATGGGTATTTGCATGTACCCCAAATAACAATCTAAGAAATAGTAAAATCTATTACCTATCAACCTTTTTAGCATTTGGTCAATAAATGATAAAGGGAAATGGTCCTTTCTAGTAGCATAATTTAGCCTCCTATAGTCAATACACACTTTCTATTCTGTCACTATGCATGTGGAAATAAGTTCATTATTCTCATTGGTCACTACTATCATACTCCTTTTTTTTCATTACACATTGAATCGAACTAACCCAACTACTATAAAAAATGGAATAGATAATACCTCTATCAAGAAACTTAAGTACCTCATTTTTCACAATCTCCTACATTGTTGGGTTTAGTTGGCATTAGGGCTACACTTCTGGTTTAAAGTCACTCTTCATAGGAATCTGATGTGTACAAAAGCTAGGATTGATTCCTTTGAGGTTTGAGGTCTCCCATCCAATGGCTCCCTTATGCTTCTTCAATAATTCAATGAGCATCTTTTCTTCTAAACCTATCAAAAGAGAAGAAATGATTATAGATTTTGCATTTTCTTCTAAAAATACATATTTTAAATGAAAAGGGAGGGTTTTAAGTTTAGAATTTATTTCTCCCCTAGGAGGAAAGAATCTTCCTCCTTCATATCTCCCTTGTCATGTTCCTTCTCTAGTTCCTTCAGCAGCTCTTCCTTTTTCTCTCCTACACATTCTGTGCTCTTAGGATGCATTAAATAACCTTATAGCTCATCTTCCAAAAGTATCTCCTCTTGAGTCTTATCCATAAATTCTTAAAAACTGTCAACGATGCACACATATTCTTTAAAGTCATAAATATGTTGCATCACTTTATTCATATTGAATACCATATCCTTATCATTGAATCTCAAAGTAACTGTTTGCTTATTAACATCTATCAATGCCTTTGAAGGGTTAAAAAATGATCTTTCCACAATTAAAGGCACTTTCCTATCTTTCTCCATGTCCATCACAACAAAATCTACTAAAAAGATGAAATTTTCCACCTTAACTAACAAGTCCTCAATTATGCCTTTTGGCCTTTTCATAGACCTATCCGCCAAGTTGTGTCATTTGGGTTTCTTTAATGTCTTCTAAGTTCAATTTCCTATAAATAGAGTAGGGCATCAAATTTATGCTAGCACTCAAATCACATAAAGTATGACCAATAAAATTCCCTCTTAATTCGCATTGTGAAGTAAAAATTTTGGATCTTTTAATTTTTTAGGAATCTTGTTCATTAAGATCGCACTACAATTTTCAGACAATTGTATTATACCCATACCTTCTAGCTTTTTCTTGTTAGAACATAGCTCTTACATTAACTTAGCATATTTAAGCATGTGTAATAAAGCTTTAGCAAAAGGCAAATTCACATGCAACTTTTTAAACATGCCAAGAAATCTAGCTAATTTTCATTTTACTTTTCTTTCCTAGCTAGAGAATGACAAGGTAATTTAAACTCATCAATACTGGTGACACCAAATTTCTCCTTACCTTTACCTTGATGAACAGTTGTAGGCACTTTACCAATAAGATTAGGTTTAGAAATACTTACCTCTATTGTTGGTTCCACTATTTTTAAAGAAAGCTTACCTTTTTCAATCCCCTTTACCTCTTTCCTGCTCCTCAAAGTAATAGCCTTTGCCTCTTGCTTATGATTATAGTCCACATTAGATGGAAATGTACCATAAGTCCTATTGGAGAGAGAATTTGCAAGTTTCCCCACTTGAGTTTCCAAATTTCTAATTAAGACATCCTAATTTCTCATCCACACATTTTGAGATTTCCATCTAGCATCTTGAGTTTCCATAAATGTGGACAATGTAGTCATGAAATTAGCAAACATCTCTCCTAAGTTTGGTTTCCTATCTTGCGGGAGTTGAGGTCTTGGTTGGAATCCAGGTGTTTGGTAATATGGAGCTTCATAGGTAGATGGGAAGTGTGTTGGGGCTTATGTTTGATAAGGTTGGTGGTTGTTGGCATGGTGAGCTATGTTTTGGTTGAAGGGAGCTCTGGGTTGAGTTTTGAAAGTAGAAGCATGATTCCCTTTTTTTAAGGGTGTGCATTGGTCGGGTTCAGGTCAACCCAACCAAAATCCGAATTAGTAGCATTTCTCTCACCCGACCTGACCCTCTATAAAGATCGGGTCCCTACTCGATTAAGTCGATAATTGTCGGACAATTATCCTGACCAACCCGAATTTAGTATTTTTTTTGTTTAAACTTAAAATTAAATTGAAATACAAATCTAACACTAGTCACCACCAAAAAAAATTCAAAAATACAATAAACTAAAAATTTAAAAATTACAAAAAACATATATTACATAATAATTAAATACGAAGAACAATAATTAAAATAAACATCTACAATAAACATTAAAAATCAAATTAAATATTCACAATTAAACATCCAACAATAATAAACATATATTAAAAATGTTAATATACCATCATCTTCGCTCTTTAATTTCTTCATGACCACCTAATTTATAAATAATGAGAGATAATTAATTATAAATTAAGAACAAAGATCAAAATAAATAAAATTTAAAATGTACTTAAATTAAATTTACCATACTCATTCATCCAACGTTATACTATCCCAATTTGATGATTTCTCCAAATTTACACTTGATGATGTATCTTGATTGGCTTGAACTCCACTTTGATTAAATTTCTCCAACTTTATAAATTGAATAAACAATTAAACAGTTATAAAATAAAAAAAATTACAGTAATATAATATTAAACAAAAAAAAGTATAAAATACATACCATCCTCAAGTTTTTCAATGACATCTAAATCTTCTTCAATCTTGATATGTTCATTACATCCTCGAAGCTAATCCTGAGTGCATATCAAAGTTTCCACAATTTTAGGAGTTAATGAACTCCTAAATGGATCGAGCACTCTCCCACCAACGCTAAATGCCAACTTTGAAGCTACTATAGAAATTAGGACTACTAAGATATCTCTAGCCATGTGAGAAAGGATAGAAAACTGCTCTGAATTCAACTTCCACCATTTCAACAAGTCAAAATCCCCCTTATCATCTTCATACACGGCCTCATTTAAATACAACTCCAATTCAGTTTTTTTTATCTCCTGCAACACCACTTTCAACTCGTGTAAGCTTAATTCTTTATTTTAAAATTCCTCTTTCCCCAACATTGGATCTAGAAGAAGTCGAGCTTGGCCGACTTTTAACTCCTTGAGTACTTTCAGGCTGCAACTTTTTCTTATATTCATTGAATAACTCATGCATTGCAATTTTTACACCTTCAAATAAATACTTCCCCTTTTGATCACCATAAATGGTAACAAAAACATCCTTCATATATTCAAATTTTTTCCTAGGATCGAGGACAGAAGCCATGTAAATGATTTTATTCACTTTGTCAAAATCTCCCCAATATTTGTCAAATTTACATTGCATTTTAATTCCCATTTGCATTAACTCCACATCAGTACTTGATTTCCAATCACACAACTTAGCATACAAGTCGCTAATTTCAGTCCAGTATGTTTTAGATGTGATATAAAGCAAACCAAAAATGCGCAGGGTAGCTAAATAAAATTATTTCAGCATATTTATAATTCTTTCTGCCATTTGCCAATCAACCCAACCAGGCACACCACTCAAGTTCAAATTAGCAGGCATTAAACCATTCAATTCAATTTTATAGTATGGATCAATACTTTCAAAAACATCAAACACCTTTTCATATTTGAGTGTTGTGTTTAACATCAAAAAAGTTAAATTCCATCTAGTTACCACATCTAAACATAATGACGTTGACCACTCAACTCCCTCAGCAATGCAACATTCTTTAAACTCCTTTAATTTAGCAGGGGATGATCTAACAAATTTACAAGCATTCTTAACCCTTTTAACAGCCACGTCAACATCTTTCAAACCTTCTTGCACAATAAGATTAAATATGTGAGCGACGCATCTCACATGAAGGTATTTACCCTCTGAAAAAGCCATCCCTTTTGCTACAAACTTATTTTTTAAAGTTGCAATCATCTTGTCATTTGTTCTTGCATTATCAACAGTAATGCAAAACACTTTGTCATAAATTTCCCACTCCTTGAAATATTTCTCTAAATCAAAAGCAAGCATCTCACCCCTATGACTACCGACGGGACAAAAATTCACAATTTTCTTTTGTAACTTCCAATCATTATCGATAAAATGGACAATCACACACATGTAATTGATATTTTGTATGGAGGACCACGTATTGGTAGTTACACAGATAGATTGAGCATGCTCTTTAATAAATGCTCTCAATGTTTTTTTCTCCTCATTAAACAACTGATTAACATCACGTGTCACAGTCCACCTAGAAGGAACTTTAAACCAAGGACATAAACTTGCAACAAAATTTATAAATCCTTCTCCTTTAACAAAACTCAATGAAAGTTCATCAAGTATAATCATCAATGCTAGACACTTTCTACTATACTCTTGATCAAATTTCCAATTAGTTAGTGTTCCAGTGGAACTAGATGTACCATCAACATTTGATGTTGGTTGCAAAGACAGTTGTGTTTGTCTTATTTCTACACTATGAGGATGCATTTTATAATTATTCATGTGATTCTTAAGTGTAGTAATACCATGCTTTTTTGAATCACAATAAACTTCTTTGGCACAGTGAATACACTTGCCTTTTTTTGACGCCTTGTACATCATAAATTTGTGTGAAATGCTCCCATACAATAGATCTCTTTGCTTGGAGGCCACTGTAGGAGTCCTTGACTCATCAAGCGTATTGGTGGCATCATTATGTGTCTTCACCGTCTGCTCATGCATAGCAGGCACCTAAAATGGTTCTGCTGAGGCGATGTCTTCATCCAAATCAATTTCAATTGATTGAGACACCTACAAAATTAGTCAAAGAATAATTTAATTCAAAATCAGAATTTGATGTTAGGATCAGAATAAGTAATATAACTTGAGCAAACTTCGCATATACATGACTAAATTAAAAAAAATCATATATAAAAAATTAAAAAAAATCATATCTATTTGCTTTTGTTGTGAATAAAGAGAAGGGGATGTGTGAATACGGGCTTTTCTATTCCACTGTTAGTGATATTCTTTTTTTTGAAACGCCTAAAGTTTGAATTATTTTTTTTCTATGAAAAAGATAAAGAAAAGAAAAATGAAGGCAAGTTAATAATAAAGAAAATAAAAATGAAGGCAAGTTAATAAATGCCAACAAGACATTATCCATCATTTCCTTTACCCAAACATGATAAATCCTAAATCCTAAATGCTTATGTCAGTATGAGAAAATAAGGTTCGCGTGACTACTCAATTCTAAAAGTACAAAACTACAAAGCAACCAGCATTTTATTTTCAAATGTGGCTTCCTTACTCTTGTCGGCATACTATTATCAGTAGTCAGTACAAAACAAAAGAGAAAACTTTTCCATTTTTTTCATACATTGCAATCAAAGTGAAACATTCCACTGTTTCCATAAAAAGAAAAAAAAAATTTAATTGGAATTCACTCATAATCCTATGTAATATATTAACGCCACTAAATTAAATTTATTAATATATTTGGGTGACAATTAATTGACCAAAGCATGTGCTGCAATTTTCCATTTACCCGCAAATTGATATTTGCTTAAATTTTCATAAATTTATCTTTGTTTTACGATATCATATACATAGAGATGTGAACAAGCTATTTTTTTTTGTGGTTGCCCTCATACAAACGCATAAATAGAATAGGTTTGCTTTATCTTTTTGACCAAAAAACCCCACTGATAACCAACCATATGCAGTGGTCCCTTTACACCTACCTAATAATATAAGAGTAGATCCGAGCTTTTAGCAGAAGTCATCATACCAAACTAAACGTCAAAATAAGTATTAGATTTAATGGAGATGAGAAGATAAGTTTACTTGGTGATTTGATGATGCAAAAATTTCGATTAAACTTGAGTATGTACACAACAAGAAATGGAAGATGCAAATGAAGAGCTGATTGTGATGTAAAAACTAGAAAAAGTCAGTAAATATTCAGTTTGAATCAGTTAGGAAAACTCAAGCGGCCATAGTAAGGTAGGGATCTCATATCTGGGAAAAGGAAAACGATGGAAGATGGAAGTGAAAAATTAGGTTTTTTTGCTTTTATAGTAATATTTTTGGGTTGATTTTCGGGTCAGTTTTGGAGTGAATTTCACCCGACCCGACCCGAATCAAAAATATAAAAAATCCTTAGACCCAAACCGAACTGATAAACCCGAATAAGTCGGGTCAGTTTGGGTTTTTGGGTCCGTCGATTCGGGTTTTGCATACCCCTACCTTCTTTCCAAGAAAAATTAGGATGATTTTTCCAATTAGGATTATATGTGTTGTTGTAAGGGTTTACAACATTGACATCCTCAACTACTGTACCTATATTATCTTTAACCTTATTTTTCGATACCACATGTGTTCCTTTATAAGTATCGCATCCTTGGGATAAAGCTGACACATTTTATACCTTCAACACACTCAATTCCTTCTTTAATAGCTTCATTTAAGCCCTAAGCATTGCAACCTTATTTACACTATGCACTCCTTGTTTTTTTGTGTAGTCCTTGTATTTGTCCATTTAGGTTCATTTGTGGCCATCTCATCAAGGAGTAGAAAGGCTTTCTCCGATATCTTATTCATAAAACTTCCACTTGAAGTTGTATCTAGGGGAGATTGCATTGACTGATTTAAACCTACATAAAAAGTAAACACTTGTTGGTGCATAACAATTTTATAATGCGGGCAACTTTTTAAGAGTCTCCTAAACTCTGCTAAGCCTCATAAAATGGTTCCTCATAAAGCTGTTGGAAATTATAAATATAATTCCTAATAGTGGTCGTCTTGGTTGGTGGGAAAAATCTAACTAAAAACTTCTCTTGTATCTACTCCTAGGATCTTATGGATTGGCTTGATAGCATTTGCAACCAATCCCTTGCCTTACCAATGAGGGTGAACAAAAATAGCTTTAGTTAGATAACATCTATAGACACATTTGGAATTTACACAATATTGCTTATCTCCAAAAAAAATGTCCAAGTGCTGAGTCGGATCTTCAATCTCTGAGTACGAGAACTGATTCTTTTGGACTATTATGATGGTAGCAGGTTTTAGCTTAAAATGGTTATTTTGAGGTAGTATGATAGTCCTATGCTCCTCATTCCACCTAAGAGTGGCATAGTCCCTGATGGTCCTTGGTCTTAACCCATTCCTTTGGGATTGATTTTGAATGACTTGCCCTCCGAGTAAAGGTGGTGGATTGTTAAGAAGTGGATTATCACATGGCTCTTCCTACGGATTCTTGTTATTTTGCTTTTGTCACCTTCTTCTATGCAATGTCCTCTAAATCTCAAGGTCAATAGATAAAATTGGGTTGTCTCTTACCATGCACTATTGACACCTACAAAGAATAAAAGAATAAAATGAATAAAAGAATAAAGAATGAGAAAGAGAAGAAAACTAGCAGACAAAATTCACTTTAAAATCTAAAATAAATGCTAATCCCTGACAACGATGCCAAAAACTTAATTGGTATCTAGTAAGTATGCTAGATCAGTTAAGTAATATAGGAAAATAAAGTTAAGACCCTCTAATATTGTATGATAAAGATTGTGTATTTCATATTTCAAAGCAAATAATGTATGAAAGAATTTCCTAAAGTTCGATGCGGTTATAATTTAACTAAGCCAAAATTAACAACTAAGTGAATCAAAACTAAAATTAAACTAAAACAAATCAACTACAGAACAAAATTTAAAATATGATAATGATCAATGACTAAAATACTTCTGCTAAAGGACTATCCACCTCAACTTTTATTAATAATAACTCAATTATAAATAATACAAGTATTTATGGAAAACTTGCAAAAATCAAATATCTTGTTCACAATATCATTCTATATTATTAAATCCTCAAATTAAGAACAATCTAATATCTAACATGCAAACCTGGTTTTTAACTCCTAAACCTTTGTCAAATCCTCTTTCAAGAAATCTAATTCTAACTTATTCTTAATTCAATTTCTTAATTCTTAATCAACTCATGAACAATTCATTACCATCTCAAATTTTTAGAACACACTAATGCGTTGACATGAGTAGAATGAGATAAGAAGATGCAAATCATTTATCAAAGATGAAATTAACATTCACTCATCTATTTAAAAAATTAAACATCAATCCAACCCAAACCAAAGATAAGATTCAACACAAGAATTAAGAAATAACATAGTATATTGAAATTAAGCTCAAATGAGAGTCATTACAATAAAAGAATGAGGGTTCAAGTTTCCTCAACAAAAGTAAAGAATTTACTCATTGTTCGTCATTGAAACAATTGAAAAATTAAAATAAATAGACACTATACTCATAAAGCTTCAAGATTCCTTTTGATGTCTTCACAAAATAGCAAAGTATAACTCCAAACCCTAAAAGAATTCAAATATGAAGAAAAGAAAACTAGGTATAAACTATGAGCTCCTTCTAACTCACTCTTAAAATCTCTATTAAATACACTTAAATACCCTCAATTTTCTAAGATTTTAGCCTCTAACAAACTTCCTAAAATAGAGAACAACTCCTTTTATCGTAAACTTAGAAACATGACTCGATAGAGAAGGGATTTATCCCTATCGAGATGAGGAAACTTCAACTGAGACAAGGGGCCATTTGGTGGGGATAAACACCATCCTTATCGAGCTAATTTACTTCTTTATATGGCTACCTATATGACCCGATTGGGAAGCCTCCTTATCCCTACCGAGTTGTACAACTCTACCTAAGATGATCAATAATACTCAATGGGATGAATTACATCCCGTTCGAGTTCTTTGGTACTAGATTCATGCAAATTTCCTTCATACAACCCGATAGGGAAGACCTTCTTCCTTACTGGGTTGATTTCCCTTTCTCCCAAATAAACCCTGCAAAACACACAAAACACATTAAATCACACTTAATTGAAAATTTTAACAAATTAAATGCAAAACTAAATAGTCTAACACTAAAAACTACTAAACACACTGAAAAACATAATTATAATTCAAAGATATCAATCATCATCTGAATGATCATTAGTTCTATATTAAGAGTGTCTTGATTGTTCTTGCAAATCTCTTATGGCCCTCAATAAAAGTACCAAATGATATTTCAAGAAATATCCAAAGAAGAAAGAGAAAAGGGAGGTTGGGAGATCTGGTCTAATGTAATTTCTCAAAGAGACCTATAAGAGAAAAGTGGTTGATCTGACTGAGATAAATACTTCGATGCTTAAATCGGTGACTTTTAGCGAAAGAAATGATAGAGAAAGAAAGTCTCAAATAAGTATTACCTAAAGTCTTGGAGTATTGGGCTATTTATAGTACATGATGAATAGTAGGCTTCTTAGGTACTTAAGTACCTAGGTACATAGTCTAACACAGTGGGTGCACTTACCATGATGTGTAAGTGGCTAATGTTAAGGGAGATATGACAAGGAGAGGCTTTGTCAACTGATGTGATTGGTGAGTCTTGTCAGTCTAATCGAATTGATAATCCCAGACAGCTTGACTTAGCTAGACTTTGACCTAGTCATTTGTCTTTTGGGCCATTTGGGTTTAAGCTTAAATAATAATGGCATTATCAATTCTAATCTTCATTTTAAATATAAAATTTTTATCTATAAATAAGTAATACCTATCTATAACTAATAATTATTAATTGCCAACAATAATAATATAATATAACTTTACATATGAGGATAAGTAAAAAAAAAATCAACACATGCAACTAGATTAGTCAATTTCTAATCCAATGGGAAAAAACAATTCAAACTCACTTGAAAATGGTTATCCAAACTCATACCAAAACTCAAGATAAACTTTAATGGCTTAAAAATTTTAAGATTGAACCCAACCTGAATCAAAAAAATATATCCGAAAATACCTAAAATCTAACCCGAACCAAACTCATGATCTGATTTTTTCAATTAATTTTATTTTATGCCATATTTATTTATAAATTATATATACACACACACTATACCTTTTATTAATATCTTCATCATAATTTTTATATAAAAACTAAATTTAATTGAAAGAAAAGAAAAATATTTAACTATTTAAGCTTTGAGCTACACAAAATACATGAAAAAAATAAAAATAAAATAAAAAAGTAAAATAGAAGATAATAATTAAGTGATGTATAGTATATATTATATTTTAGTATTTCTATTATTTGCATATTTCTTTTTCTCAATCTTTTTTCACTTTATATTGTAATCTACTATTGTTCTGCTGCTTATGACTCATCTACCATCTTGGGTCGCCACTTTTGTTGCCCAGTCATGATTTTTCAATTTTCTCTCATCAAATCATGGTATGTCAAACCTGAAAGAGAGTACAGTATTCCAAAAATTTCGCATTTGTGAATAGTATATTTTGGATTCTAAATAGTGTTTTCAAAGATGAATAGTTTCATTTGGAACATGAACATTATTTTTTTTTGTATCTTTGAATAGTGCCATTTGAGACTAATTCGAGCATAGAATTTGGGACGAAAATAAGTCCATTTAAGGTATTAAAAATTGAAATTAAAATATGAGTAACAGTTTCATAGTGAATAGCAACATATTTTATCAAATTTAACATGTAGTCAAAGTTAATCCAAGACTCCCAATAAGTCAAACCGGTCAATATGATAAATTATATATGATGTCAATTATTTATTTAAAGTAGGAAAAAGATTATTAATGATAACATAATAAAATATTGAAATTATAAGAAAGGAGAATGAGAAAATTTGATGACTCTTAAATCAAATAGTAACATATCTAATTATGGCCATTGCTTTAGTTGAATGGAAAAAATTTTTGTATAGGAGAGATTACGAGCTATTGGATGAAATAGTGATAAGAGATGCTAACTATCTAACATAAAAAGTTGAAAAGAAAAAAATTAAGAAATCTCGGATTAAATAGTATCGAAAAAGATCCTATCCCCTGAATTAATAAATATTGAATGGAGATTTTTTTATGTAGAGATGAATAGTAACCAAATTAATTGTAGCTCTTGGTTTAGGTGCATGTAAAGATTTTAGAGCACGATTCAGTTTTGGTCATAAATAAATTTTGGTTATCCAAATTAAAAGCTGTGGATAAAAGAAAATTAAAAAAAAAGAAAGAAAATTGCTAAACCCTAAATGAAATAGTATAATAATGCATTCTAACCATCCATTAGATGAAAGGTACACAACGAAATAATTTTACTAATAGTTCAATTATTTTGATTTCAGTATTTTTTACATTAGAAAAATCAAATTGAATCAATATAATTGAATTTATATTTCAAAATCTAACAGATTAAATAAAAATTTAAATTGCTTATTTCAATTTTTAGTTTTAGTCCAATTTTTATATTTTAAATATGATCCAAAACTTTATCCGAACCTGAACTGAAAAAATGATGATCCAAAAAAATCAAAACAAAAAAGAAACGATTCGAATCCAAAACCATATGATCCAATTATTAGTTCCATGTGCAAGTCAGAAACACAAAAATTAGTGTGATAATAAGTATAATAGTGTAATTTGATACATGGAAGTTCATTCCCGGAAACTTATTTAAGTTTTGAACATCTTTTAAATCAAAATTTAGTAATGAATGTGTAAAAGTACGGCTATCTAGAAACCACTAATAATTAATGATTGGAAATTTGGAATGGATTTAAAAGATTGAAAATATAATACTATTAGAATGGATTTACCCACGCACGCGCCCCCAGCCTTCCAAATAAAAAAATTTCAAATTTCATCCTTTCTACCTTAATATATATATATATATATATATATATATATATATATATATATATATATATATATATATATATATATATATATATATATATTGTTAAATATTTTTATCGTGCATGACTACTTTTATTACTAACTAGACTTCAAATCTAGTAGTATTATATTCCGTATACTTTTTATTTCTCAAATGAATGTGTTTTTGTATCTATCAAAAGAATATATTTTATGTAAAACTATATATATTTTTTTAATTTGTTAAATTTATACTTTTATCATTTTATTATCTTAATGGGTAATATAAAATTATCTGAAACTTTTGAAAAGCTATAGTCATTATTCATATATAATTTATTATATATAAATTATTATTTGTCCAATATGTCTAAAAAAAATTTATTAATTTTTTAGAGATATTCACTGAGAATATCACTTTGAGTGTTTCTACTAAAAATCCATATATAAAAATTGCTGTATAAAATTTGATTTTATTTTGATATAAATATTAATAAACCTAAAATTTATTAAAAAATACTAATATTAATAACCTGAAGCTTATAAATTGTTATACAAATATTAGTAAAATCAAAATTTACTGATAAATTGATACTAATAATATCAGTAAATATAAAGTTTATTATTGACGAAATACATAAATTGACGCTTCAACTTGGCATTGTTTTTCATTTAAACACATATACTAAGTGAAATTAAATACTTCAATTGAAAGAATAACCTATATTTAAACCCTTATGGCGTACATGGCACAAACACTGAAGTATACCGAGATAAGGGCGCGTGAAAGACGGTGTATCTCCTCTCTTTCCCTCTCTTCTCTCTCTCCCCGCTTCTTTGCTCTCCTCTCTTTCCCTTTCTGTTACCACCAACGCACACTACTCCTCTCTCTTTCTTCGTTTCTTTCGCTGCTACGGATAGCAGTAACTCCCACTCCGACTTCCGCCTTCGCTGAGGCTCCGATGCTGCCTCCGACACCGGTGGCTTTGGTGGTGCTTCTAAATTAAGTTATTTTTTATCCTTCGTCTTTAATGTCTATGAATTTCAATTTGAATGATCTTTACGGTTCTGTTTTGATTACAAACATTCTCCAGCTTCTTGTCGGTGAGTCACTGCGGATGATTTGAATCGACGCTATTGGTTTATCTAACAACTGATATTTTTCTGTTTATTTTGCTTCATCTTTCTTTTAGGTTAGATTTTTGGGTTTTAGGATCTGGTTGGTTGCAAAATTTCCTAAATATTTAGATGATCCGAAGCAAAGGTTGATTTTGAAATTAATTTTTACAAAAGTAATGTGGAATTCGATTCCCAAATCTATTGGACCCTTTTTCAATTTTGAAAGTATGGTTTTCTGCCTGTGAATAATTTTAGTATGAGGATTTAATCAACAATTTCATTAACGTTAAATTAATTTGTAAAGAGACTAAGAGACAAGGGGGTTTGAACTTTTCTTTTTCTTTTTATATTCTCCCATGGCATGATTTTTTCTTTGGATGTTCATTTTGCTTGTGATCGTTGATTTTCTATTTTCCTCTAGTCAGTAGCTTTACTTCCTCTTCTTTATGTTGATTTTGTTTTTCTATAGTCTAATGATTAGTGACCCCCAATTGAATTACTAGAGATTTTGTTTACTGTAAATCCTATTTGGATATGATCATTATTTATTTAATTAATTTTTACTGTAAACCCTAAGAATGATTCGTTTGTTTTCATTTGTGGGTTTGTGTGGCATTGGAGGAATGAATTTGTCTTCAAAGGTGTTGGTGATGGTGGTGTCGGTGGAAGTTGTAATGGAAAGACGAGTTCAAAGTTGGGAGCTGTAATGGAAAAGAAGTTGTAATGGAAGCTCAAAGTTGGCGATGGTGGTCAAAAAGAGGAGCTACGCCATATGCAAGAGAAGACGATGGTGGTCCCCTGCCCGGAGGATATTTTGCCTAATTTTTTTTTATTGAATAATTGACATGTGCACATTCGTATTGGATATAGGGCCACGTCAGTGCGTTTGAAATATGCCTCCCTTTCTTTGTGTGATCTTGTGTCAATAGTGGTTTGAAAATATATAATTGTTTGAGTTGAAGTGTTTAATTGATTACTTAGTTAGTATAAGTGTTTAAATAAAAAATGGTGTCAAATTGAAGTGTCAATTTATGTATTTAATTTTTATTGATTAATATAAATATTAATAAATTTAAAGTTTATTAATTGATTGATATTAATATTAAGAAACATGATGTTTATCAATGATATAAATATTTGATATAACAAAATTAGTAATTAAATAATAATTGATTATTTGATATGATTAATTTGATCATTCTGAATGAATTAATTATAATGTATAAATTATTAAATTCATATGTATATTTATTAAAGAATCATAATTTTTTTTTAATTCAATTTAAGAAATTCACATAAATTACTTTTTTTTTAAAAAAATATTACTAAAGTGTCATTGACTGAAAAAGGAATCGAGTTTCCTTCATTATGGAGTGAACAAAGATAATATATATGGATCATATTATACATCATGTGAACCACTCAAATGTTTTATAATTTTTGAAAAATGTGTTGATAAAACAGTCGCATGGGTATTTATTATCATGCCTGAAGCATATAAATATTTTGAAAATTTGTATTTACTATAAATATGTATTGAATTATATATATATGATTTTGAAGTATTATAATATTGCATATATGAACAATAAATGCACAAGCTTAAAATTGTGTATTTATATTATTATAAAGAAAAGAAAAATACATGGTGCACTATATTTTCTTTAATTAAGGTTTTTTACCTCTGAATTTTCCAATTAAAGTTTTAATGAGACAACTTAAGATGTGTATTAAAGATATTATATACTTTTTTCCCTTTACTAGGTTTTTTTAGGATTTTAATGAAGTACAATATGTATTAATGAACATTTAAAGGAAAGTAAAATCTATAAATCTCACAAATTATGAATGTCCATAAGCTCTCAAGACTAATAGCATGGCTAATCAAAAGAAAAATATAAAGTCATATTAATTAATTGACCTTGCAGGGCATTCTGTAATATTATCAATAAATCTAAAATCCACCAGAAGCGTGATAAATATTTTAATGCAAAAGATATCATTCTTTGAAATTAAAAATAAAATGAAAATTTTCAAAATAATACTCTAGAAAAGGTCAAAAAAACCAATATAGATCAATAGCTCCATATTTCTAAAATTCAGAAATGGTTTTAGTTGTAGTAAATTATATGAATTATGTGAAAATGCATAATAACTATTATTGATAATTTATTTACATATTCAACTACTCATAAAAAATAATTATAATGAGTCTATAATTATCGAAAATTATCGATATCAAGATGATTAGCCACAAGGGAAAAAAAACAATTCATACTAAACTAAATTTATATAAGATATTTGGACTACAAATCCAGATAACAGGAAATATCAAATATTTTGGCTATAAAAATAATAATTATAAAACTATTCAATGTTGGCTATTTATGAAATTAGTTAATAGCCCATGTGATTAAGAGCCACAACTTAACACATTAAAGGAATGTGTAGATTTTTGTTCGAAAAAACTATCAACAATATTAGTATGAAGAAATATTAAATCACAAAATTTGCTCAAACGACAAATCAACTTATATTTTCCCAAAGATACTACTAATTTTAATTTTCAAGAAATATAAATGCAGCACTAGAATTTATCAATTGGAGGAATATTCAATATGATTTATTATATTTTCGAGGCAAACTACTTATAAATATCGTCTACTTATAAATATCGTTCACTTTTTTTTTGCTAAATTTTTATCCTCTAGATATTTCTTAACAAAATTTTAACAAATCATGTTCATAGTTTATAATTATCTAAAGGAAAATATTGGGAAATATTCCTACTGTAAAATGACTATTTTTATTCCTAATCGAACTCCAAGTCTAAACTCTATTACTCACTTGTTCACCAAGTATTTCTATTTATAAATAGGTTCATGGTAAGTTGTTCAACACACAATAATAAAAAAAAAAAATTACTAATTTCCCTCTACTATATATTTTCGATCTATCCATTATTTTCTCTTTTGTATTTATTACGGTTAGCCAATAAGTGGGCAACACACACTCTTCAACTGTTAAAAGAACTCAATATTAAAAAGAGGCAAAAAATACTCCGACATACCGAAAAAATTAAATGTATATAGAAAAAGTCCACGCTCGTTCGGTTAAAATTAGGAAAATCTTATTTTATAACAAAATAAATCAGTAGCAATGCACTGTGCTGCACCGTGCAACTAGTAGTGCGCAATCGGACGGTCCAAATGATATCCACACACGCTATCACATCCCGTAAATCAAGCATGAAATTAGTATGAAAAATAAAATTCCATTACAATAAATAACCTGTTGGCTGACAAAACACAGCAAGATTTCCTACTTTTCCTAATAAAGATCACGCCTCTTCAATACAATCTCGAGCGTTCTTAATTATCACAAATTCTGTAATAACAGTTCAAACATATACAATACTGAAGAAAGAGAACCTTCCTAAGCAAAATTTTAAGGTCAATGGCAATGGAGCATCGGCGCCACAATTTCGTTTCCAAGAACTTGGTCGGAATTTTTAACAGACTAGTCGATCAACTGAGCACCGGCATCAACAAAGTAGCTCATTACTAGTTAATCTTTTGCCAGACCATATTGACTCGAGCAAACCCAAGCAATATCCCTTGTTGAGTTACTAAACAGCAACAAGCTGATCCCACATGAATTTCAGGCAAAATTTCTGTTCATTTTATTATCTAGTAACTGCTACAGGAATTTCTTGAAATCAGCTTCTGCTGCTCATTGTTCATGTGGCCATTAACTTTGAAATGTTATGAACGCTATAATGCTACTCATCAACCACCAAAGACATAACTGGAATACCTTTGCTGGAAAAGCTTGTACACTTGACTTGGAGCTCATCGCCCACCTCAAACTCCCTCTTCCTATTTGTCTGCATGCCAATTAAAAAATTGTGATTTCCATAGAACGCACAACGATAAAGGAAACACAATGGAATAGACAAATACCATCATTGCATTTGTAATTTTTATTAAAATACAGATAACTGGCATCGAAATTGACAATTGACTGGTAGGAAAAATGAACTTTTGAAAGTTATGGGTTGAGATGCAAACACCAATGAGTGATAATGCAATGAAGGTAATCGTATTTTTTTTCAAGAAAAAGAATTCCTATGTAATAAGGATGTAACAGGTCAGGATGTACTGTTCTAAGAAAATTCAGGCCTTTGTAAAACCATGAATACCACAATAATACATACCTCAAACCGCAACATTCCACGAATTCCACCGCCCAAATCAAGGACCAATCCATGAGTGCGAATTTGATAAATCTTGGCAGCAATCTTCGATCCAATTTTCAAATTTCTTGCACTTAAAGAAGTTTCATCAGTAGTTTCCTTACTATGCAAGTTAGTTTCAGCAAGTGTACTGATATCAGAACTAGAGAATTGTAATTTAGGCTCGTCATTTCCTGAAAATTTTAGCTTCTGGTTCCGGTTTGAAGAAAAGAATTTAGATGCGATACTGGGACCACTCAGGCCAGCAGATCTTTCTTCCTCATCACATTCTGCAGCACTTCGAATTATGATTGGCGGTGATGTTGAAGAACTTACCACTCTTTTATTCTCTAGCAACTGAGCCACTGGTTGCGGCTCATTTTGTCCATCAGATACACTCTCAACTGAGGCCCAAACCTTCGTAGCAGGAACTGGTCCATCAGCTACATTGATGTTCTTAGATCCCGACGGGGGTAAGGTTGCTTTAAGGGATAGTTTAATGTTACCGCGAACATCCCGCCCTATGCACATCAATGTAAGCCGCTGGCCAACAGATACAACATCCGAAACCCTGGAGACCTGATAAAAGAGATGTTACAAGCACTCATTATTTAAAACAGTAAAATGAAGGGGGGGGGGGGGGACACAGATGTAACAGATGCAGATTACGGCCACACAAAAAAAAAATGATATATTAAATGCATCCATTCAGTTGAGAAATTATGCAGATTTCTCAAAATTAACTTATTAACTGGCAGTAGAAACTTTATGCCAACACAAAAAACGTGGAGAACACAGCAAGGATTCTCCACAATGAAACACACCAATTGAAGAAGCAGCAACTTTCTGAAACATGTGAAAACTAAAAATGATCAAAGCATGAAGGAAAATAATTCCATATAATTCTATAATCAAATTTTCACATCCATCTTCAGACAGTGAATTGTCCGTCCATCTTCTTTTGTGTATATATTCTATCAGGGTGTATAACATCCATGAAACAGAAAAATCAAATACTGCCAGAACCATTGACAGTGAACAAGAAAAGAAAAATAAAATAACATACTATAAAATAAAAATAAAGAAATAAAACATAAACCTAGGATAACTCTTTGCTAGATGTCATTACGTACCGGTTCATGTGATAACTCAGAAATATGTAGGAGGCCTTGCTGACCCCCATTAAATTCAACGAAGGCACCATATTCTTTTATTGAAGTCACGATACCTTTGTAAAACCCACCAATCTCAATTTCACAGCCAAGTATCAATTCAATCTGATAAGCAGAGTAAAGAAGCAACAGCACTTAATATAACGTACAACAGAACAACAATCTACTCATAAATAGCTAATAAGGACATCTGGAAGTAATGTAAATCACAAAGAGTCATTGTTCAATAACTTTGAGAAAGTTTTGACTATGGATATGTAGTTACTAATATTGGTAATGCATTTAAGGTGAGTGATATCCTTGAGTCACCAGTAAATTTATCTCTTGCAGATGAAAGACTAGCAGATGAGTTGTATAATTAACTGTGCAAATACAGAATGGCAATTACACATTAACTGTGAAAAAACAGAATAGAAATTGACATAATGGCATATAACACTCAAAACTCCATATGAAACTTGGGTTTACAGCTCAAATGTAGGCAAAACATTGAGAAACAAAATAGTCTAGTATTTCGCCTCCTTCCAATAAAACATGCTTCATTGCTGTAACCTCCCAACGACTACAATAAATGCCTCTCTAATATAAACGAGTGCTTCACTACATCCAAAGCACAAATATAAGATGAGGGAACTCTGCCAGTTGTTATGACCTTTCAAGACAGTCACAACGCCTCAAGAAACTTCACTCATAAGCTCAACAGATTCTTTATAAACAAAAGTTCTCAATAGACCATGGCCAACCAAGTTAAAGTGACCAGATTTCTAATGCTTTGTCTCTTTTTTCATTTCCAATTTTTTTTCTAATTTACGAGGCCTACTGAAAGTGGTTGTCAAGTTCTGAAGCACAGTTAACTTGAAAACAAACTCACTTTATAAAAAACATATCACTAATTTAACCATATTGAGTTGTAACTGAGAAAGCTCAATTGAGCATGAAATATACCTTTTCTTGAGCTTTTTCCATTACAGTCTGATTCTTAGCAACTACAGTAAGCATGCCATCACTAACAGAGAACCTTGCACCTGGATTGGGGAAGGATCATTACAATATGCTAATAAGGTATTTGAGAGGTTCTTGAATTTATAGCAGAGATTTCAATTAAATACAACACACGGAAGAATATATAAGTCAGTGGAGCCAGATCCAGAACTCAAACTTAATTGAGACCAGATCATGAATTATGTTATTGGTAAGATCTTGTGATTATGTGAACCATATGTAGGCAACCATACATTTGTCATTCTCACCAAGTGGTGAAGGGAAACTTATAGATCCATTTATAGCCATCTGTAGAGATAAAAACATCTTTCCAACACTATTAAAAAAAATTGGATTGATAAATGATAGAAAGGAAGATAATGAATAATAGAAGTTCATCTCTTCTTGAAAGCCATGACCAAGAGTTCAAGAATAGCAAAATAACCCAACAATTACCAATTACTACTGCTACTCTTACACATAACTCCCATGTCTTAAAGTTTGAAGCAGTATCCATTTAAGATAATACCACCTCCAATGAAGAAAATCCGGTATGATAATAAAAGCTATTAAATCCCTATTGCAAGAATGTATGATCATAATTCAGCAAGGAAATAAAAATAAATAAATAAATAAAGACATGCCATTAACTATAGACCCCACAAAAATTAAATTAGTTAAATAGTAAGGTGGGTGTTACAATCTAGGGCAAAAGAAACTATTATGGGAAAGGAACCATTATATGATTGATGCTTCACACCTGTTTCATCTTCAATTTTTCTCTTAAGAACACCAAGGGGGCCGATTAGCTGACGAAGAGCATCATTGCTGAACTTAAACGTGGCTGCATCGTTAAGAAAAAAAGGGAACATAAGCACTAAATACTGTGAAGTCTTCAGAGACAACAAATGAACACTAGATTTCAGAACTTCAACCTAGTCGTGGGCGGTTTTTGTCATCTTGAGTACGCGGTGCACTGATCTCTTGTTCCATGTGCTCAAGTATTTGAAGACGACCTTTACGTGCATGCTCCAAACATTCACATATAATGTCTAAGGGAATCCCAGCAGGTTTTATATCCAACTGAATTGCAGTAACTCCGTTACACGTTCCAGCAATTTTGAAGTCCATGTCTCCCAAATGATCTTCCAGGCCCTAGAAAAATCAAACATCCAGCTAAATCTTAGAAGCAACTCAAAAAAGCTTTGTAGGTTTTGAAAAGCTGCAAATGGATATCCTTAAGCATAAAAGAGGCCCTCAAAAAACAGAAATCATTCACCAAATAACATTAGAGGTCTAAACATAAGAATTGACAAGATTTTAAAACTATGAAACATATAATCAGGAAAAGAAATTAGCAAGAAAGAATTTCTAACATCTTTCAATAACCTTAATATCTGTATTAGCAAAATATCAGCAAAACAAAGGAATATACAGCATGAAGCCTCCATGGTCAGTGAATTGAACAATTCCAAGTAGGCATCTTACCAAAATATCAGTAAGTATACGGTAGTCCTTAATTGCACCAGTCGATTGGTCAAATTCACTGACAAGACCCACAGAAACACCAGCTACATGCTCACGTAATGGAATACCACCATCCATCAAAGCCATACTACCTATATGAAAAAAACAAAAGGCAATGAACGTTATCCTAGGTATTCTACAATCAAAACATGCTTTATGTAAGATACTTGGATAGAAACAAAAATCACAGATTCCTGTTTTTCAGGAGTCAATTACTTCTGCACTAAAACCAAAATCCATTTAGCACCAAAAAAAAAAAAAATAATAATCAATCACAATCCTTTAGAGAAAGGACCACAAAAATTCATTAAAACTACATTTTGATCCACAAGAAAATGAAACTCCAGAGCTTCATAGAGATAACAAGCTCTAGAAGTGCAGAGGACGAATTCCCACTATTATAGTAGTAATATGAAAGGGATACCTCCACAAACAGTTGCCATTGATGTTGAGCCATCAGATGCCATGACTTCTGAATTGACCCGAACAGTATATGGAAATTCATCTTCAGGAGGCAAGACAGCAAGTAGTGCCTTCTCTGCTAGAGTTCCTAGTAACAGTGAAGACATCACAGACAATAAGAATAAGATCTTTAAGCTATCCAGAAAACAATATTCAATATCAATTGCATAAACAAGTTACATGAGACTTAAATACATAACTAACAGCTCGCTTAAAGTAGAATAAATGGACACATTATGTTAAAGACGGCATCTCTAAATTCTTGTACACCTTATGAATTCCACTGATAAAGTACAAAGATGGAAAGCAATTTTGTACCACAAAGTAATGGTTCCATGCAGACATTGATTTCATACAAAAAAAAAAACGGACCACTAGGCAGTTCAATGACATATTATTTAAGAGTCAAAAGAAGACATCTCGATAAAAGAGACTAAATTCAATTCAATATATAATTGAGACAGTATAATAATACTGAAGTGTTAATTAGCTTACCATGGCCAACTTCACGCCTGTTGAGGCCAACTCGTTTACCAACTTCATTGATTGAAAACGGTGGAAAACTATAATGAAGCATGAAACGCTTTGTTGAGGGTCCTACCAAGGATTCCAAACGCTGCGCATCTCCTGGTGCTCCAAGCGTCACAGTGCAGAGAACCTATGCATAGCAATAAAAGTATTTGCTTACTCAAAACATAACAAGGCAAGACATGAACCAACACCTTCAACTTTTAAGCATCATATGCTAGTAATGAGTGATATTGGGAAGTACACTAACCTGGGTATCTCCACGAGAAAAAAGTGAAGACCCATGCAATATAGGTAAGTTGCCAGCCTCACAATACAGCGGCCTAAGTTCATCAAGTCGTCTCCCATCAACTCTAAATCCTTCAGAAATAATCCTCCTGCGGACAGCCTGATACATTTGTAAGATTTATGAAACTTATGACATGTGAGAACAAAGATAAATATAAATATATGAGGGATTCTATGAGAGAAAATTTAAATTGACACAAGGTCCAAACACCTTTATTGGCTACAAAGATGACTATCCCATAAAGCATTTCTGGTAGCTTATCTGGCTAACAACCCCAGTTATCATGTTGACTCAAAAGGTTAAAGCCATTAGATCTTGATGATTAACAAATGATGATACTAGCTAACCTATTGTCAAGAACATTCTTAAAATACTTCTACAGGAATTTGTTCAAGAACTCAAATGATATTGGATAGAGAAGCTTCTGGATATCACAAGTCATTCTTTATTATATTGGAAGTTTAAAGTTTAGCCATGAACGTTCAAGTGACAGGTTTAGTTGCAATGTTAAATGTAGAAAGAAATAAAACAGCGAAGCAATATCCTTAAATTTCATTTTACATCTTTTTGCATGTTCATAAAATGTTCTCAAATTATCAATATCCAATAGTTGCTAAAGAAACAATAGTTTCTCTCTCTCTCTCTCTCTTATTTTTACACTAGCAGATGTAAAATTAGATCACATCTTCAAACCAGGCCACTGATTTCAGACTCTATAATCTAACTTCAAAAACTGAGAGAACAACAAAATAGCAGCATTCGGTAGCCTGCAAATTTAGTCTGCTGCATGTTTTAATTTGGGACTATACAAGAAGGTTTCCAACATCATTTGGAGGAATAAGAACAAAACTCTAATAGCTTTCATCTTAAAAATTCAGATTTTATACTTCATTGGGTTGTTCATCCTCTTTTTGTAAGGAAATTGTATATGCTCCAAGATAGAAGGAAAACTTAATACTCCCTCTGTCCTACAAATACAGCCTACTTTCAATTTTGTTTGATCCACAATAGTAATATTTATTGTTTTACATTATAATTAATATATGAATTGTCTAATATGTCCTTATTTAATTGCTTTGCAATCAATTACACTGATTAAATTTTTTATATTTTCTAAGGGAAAAGATTCTAAATTACTCCTAACATTTTGTTAGACGAGTTGATTTACTCTTAACATTTATTTTGGAGCTGATTTGCCCTTGACATTTTCATCTTTAGTACTAAAATGCCTTTATATTCTATTAAGTTTTTAAATTTATGTTCTTATTCCAGTTTAATTTCTTTTTTTTTTCTTCCAAAACTCATTTCCTTTTGAATTAGGTCCAAAACCTATGAAATTACTCCATATAATCCTACCATGCCTCTAATATCAATTAAAGTGAGTTTGCTCTACACTAGAAATTTTCTAAATATCCTAAACGGAATTATAAAGCTATTCAGGGATCTTAAAATTATTTTGTAACAATTGAGTAACTCCATAATTCCACCTAAGACAATTAGAAAATTTTTAGTATGGAGCATACTTGCATTGATTTGTATTAGAATCTCAATAGAAGTATTTTTGAGTAATTTCATTTTGGATGTAATTTAAAAGGAAAAATAAGTTCCAGCACAAAAAAGAAATTGAATTGGAGTAAAAACATAAAATTAAAAAATTAATAGAATATAGAGGGCTCTTTAACAGCCAAGATCAAAACGTCGGGAGCAAATTAGTTCCAAAATAAACATTAAGAGCAAATCAACTTCTTCAACAAAACTTTAGGAGCAAATCAAAACTCCTTTTCCATTTTCTATTCTTATTTATTAGAATATCTCCAACCTATGTATAATGACTTTTTTTATTCCCACAAAAAAAAAACTCCATTTTTATCATTTTCTTCAACAATTGGTTTGGTTTATGTAACATATATTAATGAATAATTACATATTAATTGAGGATTTAATAGAAAAAAATACAGGCAAAATTTTATCTTTAAATTAAATTAACTAATTTTCTTAATCTACGTGAAAAAAGAAACAAGCGTATATTTGAAAGACAGAGAGAGTATACCATAGTTAAATCTGTGGGAGGAGGTTGGCAGGAACCCAAATTGACTATGTTGTGATCACTGGAGGTTTATATATGTTTCTTGAAAATTTGGAGGCTGCTAGAAGTTCTAAGGAATATAACTAAGTTTGTAGCTTGGCTAAAACTGACACAGATATATAATATGTGTGTGTGTGTGTGTGTCTGGAGAGAGGACGCTTTAGGTATGCCCCCAGATGTGGGAAGGTGCCCTGCCTGCTAACCAAACTGTGTAACTAAAGCCACTCCTTCTTCGTTACAGATAGGTGCTGATCCGATTCACCTATGTCAGTTCATCTTCAAAAGAGGCATCGGAGGCCTCAAACTCATCCGGAGTTGGAGAATGAGATAAAAAAAAAAGACTTTTTCAACAGGAATGCATCAACAAAACTACCCTTCCATATAGATCATGGTGGCCTGAACTTTGTCAATAGATTCCTAGCCTTCCTATTGATCAAAAATATTTTTCAAGTTTCATTGGCAAACCGGCCGGTAACGTACTTGACACTTGACTGTACCCCAAATCTATTTTTGAAGTTCTTTTTTGAACAGTTCGGTAAGCGTACTTTAAATCGTGTGTGTGTGCATACATATATGTATACACACAAGCACATATATGTACATATAAGTACACACACACACACAATGGTAACTCCGGAGATGGATGTAAGCAAAAGGACACCAAACCCTAATAGAATCATTGTTTGCTTTTCTCTTTCCCTAAAGCTCTCATAGATTCCGCTTTCCTTTTTAAATCATGTTCTGATTGAGGCAAATATTGACATTTGAAGATAATATCAGTAATTGTAAAGTTGTGTTTGAACTAAATGAGTTTCCTCTGCATAGAAATGAGCTGATTAGAAACCCAAATAGTCTATGTTACACTCATTTTTTATGCAACAAACAAAGCAATATACTCAAGGTTATATAATTTTGTTGTTTCTTATCTCTTTTGTCCCTAAACAGTGCAAAACATCATCTTTGTTTGATTTTGGACAAAACATTGCACTTTTGAGAGTTGCTGCTCCTCTGATTTCTTTTGCCACGTATTTGCAGACACAAGTTATAGCATTTTGAAATTTCAAATTGCTTTATTGTATTCTTTAGTTGCCACACTTCATTTCATCATATTTTATTCATTTGTGCACACTTCATATTTCCCAGGAAAGAATTTTGTAATGGTTTAAGCACAAATTTATGGAACTAAAATGGTTCATCATACAATACTCTCCAGAAAAAAGGAGAGAAATATGGACAATCCCTGTCAATTGTTCCTTTCCACTAGTATATGTTGTAAAATAAACCACAAATCTACTAGATTTCCACAATTCATATCGTACCTGCTTCCTCACTGTGTCAATTGCCTTTGGAAGAACTTTTAAGCTTTCTTCATCACACTCTTCTTCAAGTGTTTTCTTTACCTCGCGAGTAATGTTATCTAAAGCCTCCCCACGTTCAAACTGGATGAGCAAGATAAGAATCATATAACACCAGAAAAGATACTTGTAAGAGACATGCAATCAAATTCTCTATGCTTCTTTCCTTGCATGTGCATATGAATCAAGATGCACATGTACACGCATGTAAAGAACAAAGGCTTTAGAAAAATGATTCATCAACAGGAATGCTTGTTGAAAAATACAAATTTACGCACCTTGCCATATGAAGAATCAGTGAAAACAGCTTCAATTCGTGTTTCAGCTAGGTTCCTAACTTTTTCCAATGTTCCTTCTGTCACCATGGATAGTGTATAATCCTTCTTATTCTTCCCAGCTTTGGCAGCAAGTTTGCTTTGAGGCTCGAGATATTTAACAGCCTAAAAGATCAGCCAAGTGTCTTAAGATCAGCCGAGTGTCTTAAGACCTCTCCATTAATAGATCATCTACGAGAAATGGAAACATTATAATGACTAACCTCTGGATGAACTAATCTTAACCCTGCTTCCAGATCTTTCTCTGTTATCTCCCGAGCTTGAACATCTATCATTAATGTCTTTTCCTTTGTGCAGGCATATATTAAGTTCAGATCACTTAAACTAAGCTGCATCACAATAAAGGCAAATAACAAATTATGAATTCATGTTACAAGATTTATATTTTTTTAGGTTCAACTACTTTTAAGTAACTCCAAAACAAGCAAGACAGTTTGGCATGATCTCAAAGCCAAATATGTAACTTAAAAAAACAAGCTCTGTACCAGTAACCATTCAGCACTCTAGTATATTGTACATTGCCAACAATGATGTAGATCCATTTAAAACATGAGAGTAACAATAATTCTTGTGTGGCAGTAGAAAAAGTGGAAAAATATGCTCAAACATCTACCATAAAAGTTATTATCTAAGTAAAACTCTGCCCAGAAAAAGAAACGAAAAGAACAAGTATGCAGCACAATTTTGCAACATGTGAGTTTTGAAGGCTCCAAATGTATTTGTTGATACCTTAGTTTAATGGCAAAGAAGTTCTTGCACTTAGGAAGATGGCAATCTACTCATACAAGTCCCAAAAGTAAAGATATCCATGTGCCCATTTCAAATACTCAACCATGCTACTCAAATAATGAATGAAGTTTGTGACAAAACACAATGGGAATTGAAATTCTATATTCAATTAAATTATACTTAGCTTGCACTTCCTATTTATACAAAGAGAAATGTAAAATTACACCTAAAACCTAGCTGTCACACACTAAAATATACAGCTGTATAACAGCTGTAATAATTCTTGTGTGGCAGTAGAAAAAGTGGAAAAATATGCTCAAACATCTACCATAAAAGTTATTATCTAAGTAAAACTCTGCCCAGAAAAAGAAACGAAAAGAACAAGTATGCAGCACAATTTTGCAACATGTGAGTTTTGAAGGCTGCAAATGTATTTGTTGATACCTTAGTTTAATGGCAAAGAAGTTCTTGCACTTAGGAAGATGGCAATCTACTCATACAAGTCCCAAAAGTAAAGATATCCATGTGCCCATTTCAAATACTCAACCATGCTACTCAAATAATGAATGAAGTTTGTGACAAAACACAATGGGAATTGAAATTCTATATTCAATTAAATTATACTTAACTTACACTTCCTATTTATACAAAGAGAAATGTAAAATTACACCTAAAACCTAGCTGTCACACACTAAAATATACAGCTGTATAACAGCTGTATTTCAGGTTTTCTAATAGCTGTATAACAGCTTTTCTAACACTCCCCCTCAAGCTGAAGCATAATCTATGCTCAGCTTGTTACAAATTTATTTCATAACATAAACTTTAAAACATAATTCCAAGCTTCAAAATAAAATACGAAATCCTCTCCAAACGAAGTCTACAAATAACCCATGCTGTAAGCTTCAACCCGAAACGGAGATCAAGTACAACTCTCTCCAAACAAAGCCTACACATATCCTGTCATATAGACTTCAAAAAAAAATAGAGAATAATTGTAACACTCTTTCCAAAACAGATGCAGAAATTAGGAAACAGAAACACCAAGAACCAGCAACCAAGATTTGGAAGCAGCAGAAACGGAGATGACTTGAGAGAGAGACTTTTAGAAGAGAGGGGACAAAACTGACACTACATCCATGCCGGAAACAACAAATCGACGCCTGAAACAAGATCGGAGGGCCGTCGGACAATCCACGCGCTCCCACGCGCCGGCGCGTGAGGAAGGCGTCAAACTTCGATCGGCGCGTGAGGTTCACGCGCAGCTCCGATGGTCACTAGAAAAAGGTGAAATGGCCGGAATGACGGAGGCGCTCCTTTCTGTGGTGGCTGTGAGAAAAAAAGGTCACCAGAAAGTAACCCTAAGAATCAGATCTCAAAAACGAGAACCCAAAAGAGAAAGAAACCCGATACTGACAAGAGGGAATCGCAACCCTCAGAAAAAAAGACCCAGAAACTCGACTAGACTCTGATACCATGTGACAAAACACAATGGAAATTGAAATTCTATATTCAATTAAATTATACTTAGCTTACACTTCCTATTTATACAAAAGAAATGTAAAATTACACCTAAAACCTAGCTGTCACACACTAAAATATACAGCTGTATAACAGCTGTATTTCATGTTTTCTAATAGTTGTATAACAGCTTTTCTAACAAAGTTTAAACAGATGAACTAGATGAATATTTCATAAACTTTCCTTCTACACATTTTTATTATGTAATGATATATAAATCCAAGAAGAAAGGTTCAAAGCAGACTAAAATGCAAAATATGTGACATGAGGCACAGACGTCTAGAAGAGCCACCATATGTGCGCTAACTACAAATTCATCCAAAGTACTTGGGCAATGACAAAGTGAATCAAACTAGTCTCACCACCTTCCTCTGATGTTTCCTCTAAGAAAATAATAAAATGTGCACTATAGGGATAATTTCATTCTTTCTGAATAGTTTCTACATTGAACAACCATGCAAACACATACATAACCAAAAGTATGCATTCCATACTTCACTAACATGAATGAAGTTTTTCAATCAAATGCTAAAAGGAATCTGTTCACCATTACCTCATCCATGGTTGGATTAACAATAAATTGACCACAAATCCTTCCTATGCGAACCATACCAATAGGTCCACCCCAAGGAATATCAGATAACATAAGAGCTGCAGATGTTGCATTAGCCGCCATTACATCTGGATCTTGTTTCCCATCTGAAGAAAGAACACTTGCCATTACCTATGAATTGATAATACATGTCAAGAGACATCACGTGCAAAAGCAACCAGGGAATTGACCATGAAATAATAAAACCAATAATAATAGAAGGGGAAAAAGTAAAACTCCTAGAAGTAACATTTTACCTGAACTTCATGATAAAATCCAGCTGGAAATAGTGGTCTTATAGGTCGGTCAATGAGACGACCACATAAAAGTTCACGTTCTTTTGGAGCACCTTCCCTTCGCATGAATGTATTAGGTATTACACCTTGTGCAAATTGCTTCTCTTGGTAATCGACCTTTTCAAAAGAATATTTATTAATAACCACTGAGAGGACAGCAAAAAAGCACAAAGATAACTGAGGCATCATCTCAATCAAGAGCTGAAACCTACGAGCATCATTAGAAAGCGGACAGATTTGATAGTATGCCACATCTTCATGGAGAAGTATAGCCTAGCATCACCATGCAAAAAAGTTTTTATTAGAGTCACCCCCATATTCAGTTTCTTCACAGTTTCTCTAAGGACATCACTTTCTACCTTACATTTTGACCACTAGGAAAGTTGCCTTCTAAATTTCTTCTTTGCTGTCATTCATTCCACACAAAAAGCTAATAATTTCAAGTGGTCTCAATATCACTGAAATCGGATTAGCTAAGAATCAAAAACGTGTTGCAAAAATTTCTTTAAGCTAAGGCTTCGAGGGGTACATTCCAAACCAATGGACTTCAATGTAAAAGCTTCGAATTTGCAGGTTTCAATTCATGCAGGTTATCAAAGAAATGAATGAATTTACTAAGTTCATTTGTAGAAGCAAAATATCAAGTCAACAAATCATTGTTTGCTGAGGAAATGCAAACTATGCTAACTTCAGACTGAAAGAAAGTAAATTACTTGCATAACTCAAAGACATAAATTCGAGAATTTTTGCTATTTCATTGCACCATGACAAAATAAATTACATTTGTTTAAATTCTAATCTATCCCAAAATTGTACTTGAGCAAGTTTGTAAACAAATTACATAAAGTCAATCAAAATGAAAATTAATCATACAGTGAGAGGTAAAAAATCTCGAACTGTGTCGCCTTTAGAGGCAGTGACTGTGGATAGAACTTTGGTTTCATCCATGCCCAAAACAACAGCGCCGTTAGCAAATCGCGCAATTTTACCGGTTTCAAGCGTAATAAGGCGTGATCCAATCTCGAATTCTTCTTTGAAAGACTCGAGGACCTTGGTGCAGGCGACGGGATGGTCGGGATCGGAGGGCGCGAAGCCGAGGCAGCCGCTGCAGATGGTGCGGAAGCCGAGAGCTCGCCATGTGAGAAAGTGAGGAAGAGAATGGAGAAGAGGATTGGCTTTGCTTGCTAATGAAGACATGTACCAGTTATGAGAGAACCTCAGGGAAAGAAGGAAAGAAAGGGGAGAGGGAAAGAGTTTAAGGACAGTTTAGGGTTTAAGAGGTTTTAGCGCGCGTGAGACGACGGTGAGATGAATGGGAAATTGAAGGTGTTAGGACTGCAATCGTGTACAGCCGGTATATGACAGGTTCGATAGTTTGGTATAACGTATAAATATAGTCGCAGTCTCGCACCACGGTGAGTCCGCATAGCATGTCTCATAGAAATTTAGAACTCTTAAGTCACACTTTCCGAAGTGCAATATCTATGGGTCAACTAAACAAAAACGAAATTTATGTTAACCGAAAAATTATTTTAAAATTAAATTAATTAAATTTAAAATTTAAATTTATAATTTTTATTTTTAAAAATTAATAATTAATCATTAACTAACGGATAATCGATTTATATATATTTTATAAATTATATTTTAAGTTTTATATTTATATTTTTTAATATTTATGTAATTTATAAATATTATAATATGTAACTTTTTAAAATATTGTTAAAAAGACATATTTTTAGTAAATAAACATTAAAATTATTTTCTTTTTCTCCTCCTCCTTTTTCTCCTTATTATTATTATTATATATGCATAATTAGTATTACGTTATTAGCTTCATATTAAATATATTTAATTTTTATAATTAATTATAAAAATTTTATTCTTATTTTAATTTTTTTAATAAATATTGTATTTAATTTGTATTTTTTCATTTCTAAAGCATTTTTAACTATTGAAAATAATATTATAAATTATATAATTTATTAAATTTATATATTAAAATTTTTTAGTGGTTAACAGAAAAATCTAGTTAAAAATCAAAACCGATATAGTGGTTAATCGAAATTAATAAACTAATTTAATAAAATTATTAATGAACTGGTTAATCGATCCATGCACACCTCTAGTAACATTAAATAAAATGGGGATTTTTGAAAAATTGCAGACTTCGTTTGTAATTCTTTAATGATGAATTTCACTTTTGAATTATAATTTTTATAAAATATTAATTATTTTTGATAATTAATTTTAATTATTAATTTTAATTCATGGATTGAATAAAGATATTTTAATATTTAATTTTTTTAATTTTTTAAAAAATGATTTCCAACAAATAAAATTGTAAATATCTAAATTAAATAGAAATATTTAAACATTTTTAACTATGTTAATTAAAATATAAATCTCAATAAAAAAAGTAGTTTAAACACCTCCAACAGATTAATTAATTAATTAATTTTCAAAAATTATCAACTAAAAAAATATTAATGCCGCAGAGATTTCATGTTTTGATTATAAAGATATGACACATGTCAAGCTTTGGAAATGCCAAATGGCAAATATTATTGCAAACTTGACTGCTTTTAATATATATAAATATAAATTTCATTTTTTAAAACATCACATATAAAATATATTAAATGAAAAACGATATTATGTAATTAGAAATATTTCATAAACATTAAGCAATAATCTAAATCTTATTAAATTGTCAGATATGTTCAACTAAATCCGCTTGCAGTTATCAATATTTTTGTCTATCACAAAATTGAACATTGTTTTAGAAATACTTCCTCATATGAAGCAAAATTTTTCTCACCCAATTTAATTGGTATAAGTCGTCTGGTACGTTGTCATAGTTCCTCTCATTCTTAACTATCATACCATGCAATATGATGCAGACTATTATTTTTACAATGTCTTCCTTGAACCAAAATAGTATAGGCTCAAGTACAATTTCAAAGCGAACTTATAGCATTTCGAATACTCACTCAATATCTTTTCATTGACCGTCCTGATATTTTGCAAATAACATCCCCTTGTCTTCCTGCGATAGAGATATTATTTTGATAAATGCTTCCCATTAAGAATAGATGTCATCTATCAAATACTATTCCATATTGTAATTTTTGCCATTCACAATGCAATTAATCCGGGAAGCGCAACTTCTAGCACTTCATCAAAAATCATCAACTGGTCTAATACATTGATGTTATTGTTTTAACCCTTGCGATCGAGATATTATTTTGATAAATGTTTCCCATTCTGGATGGATACCATTTATTAAATAGTACTCCATATTGCCATTCACAATGCAACTTCTAGCACTTCATCAAACATTGTCAACGGGCCTAATATATTGATGTTATTGTTTGAACCGCCTCTAAACACCGGGAGCTGAGATAATCCATATCAGAGTTATCCAATGATGAAAAACTTTTTATATTTCAAATGAAAAGCACAACTCTAGGTTCCGTTCATGAAGTTCACAAGTTTTCCAAATGTTTTTTGATCTTTAATTTTCATTTCTGGTGCATAAGAAAAGAGTTTGAAAAATATTCATTTTTAGCCTTTTTTTTGGCAATAGAAGGTCGTTTGTCATCTACAGACGCCCATCTGTTATTGTCTTCTAGTTGGCTATTTCTTGGCAGACGATATATTTTAGCAATCTATGGTTGGTTCCACAGACGTCCATTTGTCACCCATAGATGTCTGTTTGTGGGGATTTTCCTGCAGATTCTCCATGTTTTTTTAACTTAGTCAAAAACCTATTTTAAAGATGGAATTTGGAAAGGATTTGAAGGCTAATTTTAAGGGATTAGAATTGGAAATAAAATAAAATTCTTTATTTGATATAAATATCAGAAAAAACCTGATCGGACTCTAGTAAGTGCACTAGATTGACTAACTAATATAGAAAAATATATTTGAGATTAGGGGTGTGCAAAACCGAACCGAATGAATTTTAGTCTATTTAGTTCGGTATTTCTATTTTTGGTTCGTTCGGTTTTAGACCGAAATAAAAAATCGATTTATTTGGTTCGATTTGATTCTTGAAATTGAAAAACCGAAAAAACCGAACCGATCGAAATATATATATATATATATTAGTATTAAAATTTTAGATTGCATGGTTAGATGAGTGGTGTGACTCACAACAGAAACCATAAAGGTCTCAAGTTCAATTCCTAGCAGAGACATATTTTGCAGCTTTCTCATTTTTTTACTTTAATTTTTTTTTGTTTTCTCAAATTTTTTTACTTTAAAAGTTTTGTTTTAATATTTTTTTACTCTACAAAAATCTAATTCACTAATTTTGTCTACTTTTATTTTTTTTTACTTTAATCTTTTTTGTTTTCTCAATTTCTTTATTTTATTTTTTTTTGTTTTCTCAAATATTTTTTACTTTAAAAGTTTTGTTTTAATATTTTTTTACTCTACAAAAATCTAATTCACTAATTTTTTCTACTTTTATTTTTTTTACTTTAATCTTTTTTATTTTCTCAATTTCTTTATTTTAATTTTTTTTACTTTAAAAGTTTTATTTTAAAAAAATTAAAAAAACACATTAGGGTCTAGGCTAGAATTCAATTAAATTACTCAAAGGATGTCATTGACAGAAAATAGACACAAAAAAACAAAATAAATTATTTAGTAGAAAGAAAAGTAGTAAATTTATTTTCTTGAAAAAAAAATCTTGAAAAAAAAATTCTTGATATGAAAATTTTGCATGATTACATTCTATTTTTAGATTCATGGCTTATAATTATATTGAAGTGCTCTTACTTGAGCCATGAGAAACGTGCTCGACTTCACAAAAAAAATGACGTGCTCTTCTTTTTTTCTTCCTAGTTTTTACTATTTGTATACATTAATTAAAATTTATAACACTATCTTCACCATATCAGCATAAAATCGTTATAAATAATTTATTGTATATACTCCAAAATCTAATTTTAAAGCTACAATTATAAAATAATCCATAAAAAATATGAAAATTTTATATTATTTTTCTTTTAGTTATTTTAAATGATTTTATTTTGTTATATATAAGTTAATTTAATTTATGGGCCCATATAGGTTTAACGTTCAATAAAAATGTCTATATTAACTCAAAATCGGTTTGAACCGAACCAAACCGATTAAAATTATTTCGGTCCATTCGGTTTTTGATTCTATAAATTTTGGTTTTGGTTCGGTTCTTATACTTTTCAAACTTCGGTTCTCGATTTGTTCGATTTGGTCCAAAATCAAACTGAATCGACCATTTACACACCCCTATTTGAGACCCTAGAACATCGAACCCAAGGGATAAAGGGCTGTTATGATAAGTATCTATGGTTGAGTGGAATTAATCTGAGACAATTTCTCCAGTTTTAGATTGAAGAGAGCTCTAAATCTAAATAACAAAATAATCTAAATAAAAAAATAAACAACTAAAGGTAAAGAAATTAAAGACTAAAACATTAATTAAAACTGTTGCCTAGGTTCACTCGTCCTCCCCATACCTAGTGTGAATTAAATTAATCTTAAGTAATATAGATCGAATCGGGATAATCCTCTAAATCTAAGCGTCCCATATCATAGCAAGCTATTCTAATCACAAAATGTCTCATCCTAGAGCAAGTCTCATGATTAGCTTATGTGCAGGTCTAACATCCTAGGTTAGGTTTACTCTCCCATCCTAGTGCCAAACAACCCAAAACCCATTCATTTCACATCTACTCTAGCTCTAATACCATAAAACCTGTAACCCATTAAGTCTATCTCAGAGCAATCTTAAAGTTACAGCTATAAGATAGAAAAAAAAAACAAAGATACATCCATAGCATTCAAACGTTTAAATCAAATACCCAATCTAGATGACATGATAAAATCATCTATCAAAATAAGATAAAATAATTAAAACATCAAAACCCATGAATAGCATTCAAGAACCAACAAAATAAACCATCAATATATATATATATATATATATATATATATATATATATATATATATATATATATATATATATATATATATATATATATATATTCAAATAAGTTCAATATTCACATGGGTATTGGGGATTCAAAGATCCCCCAAACAACTAATTAACTACTCACAATCCATTAAAGAAAAGAAAAGAGTGAAGAAGGATAAAACCCAAAAAATCATTATGGAGCTGAAATCCAGATGAAAACCCAACTGCTTCTCCTTCAATCTCTCATGGAAGATGAGCTTGATGTAAGAGAAAATGAAATCTAATCTCTAAAAACTGTAAATCTAATCTATATTGAAGTATCTAATCTATAAAAGTATGAATAAAACCCTAAAAATTAAAGAACAAATGAAAGAGAAACAAACTAGATCTAAAAATCCTTTTTTTTTGCCAAACAACAATTCTGCATTATATAGCCCCGAAGGGGTCATAGTCAGCACCAATTTCTTGCTGACCGTGACATACCTAAAAACTACTTCTGGATTAAATAGGTCACGGTCACTATCAATTTCTTGCTGACTGTGAGGTACCTCTGAATTGCATTATGTATTGAAATTGAATACATCACGGTGACCACCAAATCCTGTTGATTGTAAGGTGCTTCTAAAATCTATTCTATTTTGAATTTCCTTATATCACAGTCAAAACCATTTCCTGCTAATCGTGAGGTACTTGAAACTCTGCATTTTGACAAAAAAATTACTAAGTCATGGTCATTACCATTGGGTACTGACTGTGAGGTACCTGAAAATTTTGCAATTCATCACAAAACACCATTAAAAGCTAGCCAAAAGTTTATAAAAGATAGAATTAGCTAAATTTAGTAGGAGTTATTGAAAGCAACCAAAAACAAAACATCAAACACAGAAAAAAAACACTAAAATCAGACAAAAAATAAACACAAAAATTGGAGTGATCAAATACCCTACACTTAGTCTTTTCTTGCCCTCGAGCAAATGAATTAACCACATTCCTTCATACTCAAACTCAAAGAAAGAAAACACAAATTCAAAAAAAATTAGAACAACACTTTAGTAGAAGTAACTAAACAAAATCCTAAACTAGAAAAGCTCAATTAGACCATACTAGCTAATCTCCTTTTGTCTGTGTATTAGGCCAAAATAATTTTAACACTTTTAAAATAAAAATTCTAGCGTAATTTAATAATTGAGAAAAGAATTTATGTGCAAAAGATTTATACTCACGATTTTGCTCATGAAACTCCAGAGATGCCATAGGCCTCTTCTTTAGCACTAGAACTTGAATGTCATCTCCACAAACAACTCTAAGCAAGATAAGATCCTTAGGTCTTAAATAGGTGGTAATGTGGCTAACGTAAGGCTCACAAAAATAGGATTAAGATATACAAATTAGAATAAGCATTTTCTATATCAGCCTACCACCTTTCTCTTAAAACATGGCTCTAACTCCACCCATTTTCAACTCATCATCATTTTCGATTGCTAAACTATCCAAAATGTAGCACAATTTTTCCAATGAAATATCGCAAAGGAGAAGAATTCCACTCATTTTTTTCACTACAAGCACTTTAGCTTAAATAATATTTTAAGAGCTTAAAATCATCCTCTTCTACACATAAAGTACCCCACAGTTATATCAAACCATGATTGCTAGCTCTGATTGATTGAATTTTTTTTATTCTTAGAGATAGAGCGACCAACACTAACAATTGATAAAGCAGGGACTCTCAAAGATTCCATTAAAGAATAAATTACAACCTGAAATTTTCATATGAACAATAAACTTTGCAATGTATCCGCTTCGATAGATTTGTTCATGATTCAAGGTCAACCGTTTTCTCACTTAAATTACCCAATAAAATTTCATCTCCCTTGCTCCGAGAATGGCCAGCTCTAAAACAGGTAAGACAAAGGTTGCTTAGGCTTTAAGGATAAAAATACAAGTGCAATTAACAATCATGAGATTAGCACGCATTTAGCATGCTAAAATAAGCTTAAAAGGGCTAGCAAGGGATATTAAATGATAATGATAGGTTAAAAGTCATTTTTAGAGTTCAATCAAGAAAATTTTTCCTAAGTCATTTTTTATCTCACTTTCGAGTCATTTTATTGCTTTAAAGGGTGATAAGGAAGGTTCTAGTGCTCTAGAATTCCTATTCAATCAACTTCATGCACTAGTTTTTCTCATTTTTTTAAAAGGGCCTAAAGTGTGCATTTATTAGGAGACTTACTAGTATAGATTTAATTGAAACTAACCAATAAAGAGAAATTCATTCAATAACTAACTACTCTCTTACTATTCAAATGATTCTAAATAGGCTTTCCTGGCTATAAGTTCAAGCTCATTCACAACGGGAACAAATAACAAGGGCAAACTAAACTTAAGATGTAAAAGTAAGTAATAACAACAATAAACAAAAACTAAAATAAAATAACAAAACTAACTAAAAAAAAGCTGTAAATAAACTAAAAACACAAGATAATAACATAAACTATAAAATAAAACTAAAAACTTAAAAACTAAGAACAACAAACAAAATAAACAAATTAACTAAAGAGGTAAGGGTGAAGAAAATAGTTCTAGTTTAATGAGTCCAGCTCAAATCTTGTTACTTGTCTGGAGGCCGAGCTTGTGACCTAAATGTTGGTCTCTTCGAAATTTGCTCCTCATTTTCTCCCATTAGCAGGAGAAACCTGTAATGCCCCTCATTATACCCTAGGAGAAATTTTCACTAATTAATTATTAGTGTCTATGTTTAATTAAGTACAATTGTGTAGAGAAGGACCTAATTGATAAGTTAAAGGGTAAGTTTTGGGGTATTAGTGGAAATAAGAGAAATTAAGGGACCCAATGGTAAGATTTTCTTTTATGTGACATTTGGACCAATTAGAGAGAAAAGAGAGGGAGATATTTTGGTGAAGGTTGGCTGGCCAAACAAGGGTCTTTATCCTCCATCCTCATCTTCTCTTAACCTCTAAATCCTCTCTCTCAAACCCTAAACTCTCTCTCTTAAATCCTCTCTCTAGAAGTCTTGGGTTTTGGTGAAAAGGGGAAGAAAGATTTACTTGGTTTTGGTTTAAGGTAACTTTATTTTTTCTTTGATGTTTGTTGTTATTTGAATAGCTTAATAAGTATTCATGGAAGTGTCTTCTTCTATAGAAGGAGAATCAAGCAAGAATAAGGGAAAGGAGGCTCTTCAAGGTTAAAGAAAGAGTTAGAGCTTAAGCAAGGTATGAGAACTTAGGTTTTTATGTGTGTGTTTGATATCTTGGCTTGGGAGAGACCTTGAAAGCTCTATCATATATTTTATTGTTGATTTTAAGCTTGGAAGGGACTTAGAGAGGAAAAATTACAAGTTTTGTTATGAGATATGCAAATTCTGTTTTGAAATTAAGTAACCAATTTGGGTTCTTTTGCTAATATCTTAAGCTATAGTTGTCTAAATGATGAAATTCCAGTTGGTATAAAAACTAGACTTGCATTCCTTGATTTTGATAGGAGAGATCGAAATCTGATTTTCATTGCATGATATTGAAAATCGGTATTGAAATCTGATTGTGATGGTTATTTTGTCTTCATGAATAGTCTGTGATTTTTCTTGAATATCTAAAGATTTACAGGTCTTATTGAAAAGGTTTTTAGTGTTTTGGAAACTAGAAATATAAGCCTACAACTTTACAGAAGATAGTTTTTTCAGAAAAAGCTATTTGGTAGGTTGAAATTGAGATGCAATTTGAATTTTGAAATTGATTTACAGGATTTTTGAGCAACAAGCGTTAAAGCTTTTTAAGCCGTCGCTTTGTGTCGCGAGTGTGACATCAAACCATCGCTTTGTGTCGCGAGCATGACTTCTGCTGTGAGCATGACATTAAGGACTACTCTTTTAGGCAATTGCTGACTGTCGTGAGCGCGATTAATACCGCGAGTGCGACACTCGTCTCTAGCACGACTATTGTCGCGAGCGCGACAATAAACATCTATTTTCTATCTTTGATACTTGTATTTTATGACCCCAAGTGAGGTCTAAGCTTGCCTAAGCCCTTCCTAAGCTTATAAATCATCCTAAATTGTAATTTAACAGCAATGTATCCCCTTAATTGCAAGATTTGCTTAATAATTGAAAGGTGAGATTTTACTACTTCAAAATAGAATATGCATGAATTACTTCTCTGCCATGACAGTATATGATTGTTTTTATACTATGAGATTATTAATGCATAATATTAAAGTACTTTGCATTCATTAGTGGTATAGTGGATTATGTGAATACAATTTCACAAGATATGAAATATGATTGATTTATGCCTGCACATAAAGACTTGGTTGTGGATAGATAGGCATGCCTATAGGGTTATAGTTGCAGCTGCTATAGTCTGACTCTTATGAGTCCATAGTTTGTCTCTACATGAGACCATAGTTCTGGCCCAATGGGTCCATAGATTTGATATCTTCGGGTATCCATAGTACTAATACCTTCAGGTATTCACAGATTTGATACCTTGTGGTATCCACAGCACCCGTTATCCACACCCACAGGAAATGAAGCAGGCATAATTTATAAGATAAATGATATGCATATACAGTTTATAATCTTTCATTCTTTGATTTAATGAAACAGTTATTCCTTCCAATAATGCATTTGGTTATTCTTTATTTATGAAATATATATGAACTTGTCATATAGTTTTATTGCATGCTTGGTGATAACCACTGTGAGTGGTTATCAACATATTAGTTTGTTCCCCACTAAGCTTTGTAGCTTAGCACGAGTATTTATCCATGTAGGTTTGCAGGATAGAACTTTTGTTCAGGGACAAAGCCAACAATCTCCCAAGTCAACATCAAAATAGGAGTAGCATTTTGATGTATGAGATTAACTTTACATCTCTTTTTGGTTATATAAAGATAAATTTGTATTTAAAGGCATGTAATTATTAAGTTATGTAATGAATAACCAATAGCATGCGAAAGTATCACCCTTAATCGTATATGATATGTATAGTATAAATGTATGTATGCTCATATATGCATCATTAATAGATAAATCACAAGATTAATAAGATCAATGAATGTAATTAGTAACAGAAATCAAAATTATCTAGTATAGTCATTACAAAACCTATCAAAAATTCACCAAGGTAGGCAAAACCATGTCTTTGATGAAGTACCCATCCACCTTGGGTTGTTTCATAAACGTACTCCTTCGGCTCTTCTAGCCTTAAAATACTCTTCAAGTAGACTGAATTCAGTGTTTTCACTTAAAATTTGAACCATTCTTGCTTTTTTGGCAAAGAACTCTTCATAAGAGATTGGAATTCATTCTCCAAGATGAAGGCCTTATCTTCAACTATGACGAGTTTCTCTCTTAGCTCATACACCCCACACTTGATTTCTTCATTATTTACTAGTTGTACATTACTCAATTCCTCATTATCACCATCACCTCGATTCTTAATAGAAATACTCAAGAATTCCAACTTAGATTCCATACTTTTAAGTCCCAATTCTTGATCTCTCAATAGATGCTCTTCAATAAATTTTCTTGATTCTTTATCTTTTCTTCTTAAGAATTGACCTCTTGAGAATTAATTGTGGCCATCCATTCTTTCTTTTAGCTCTATATTGCTTCTCCCTACTTGCAAGAAAGTTAAGTAAAACTTGAATTTTGGAGGCACTTGACTCTTATGATATCCATTGTGAGCTAGGATCTTCAAAAGATGGTAATGAGTAGATTATTGAAGGGTGATTTGAGTATTGCAGCTGTAGCATTTCTCTCCTTAACTCTTCCATTTGTGCTTTTAAAAGAACCATTTCATCATCTTAGATATAACCATGCATCATAATCTTCCTGCAAAAAATAATACCAAATCAAAAACAAAGAAAAAAAAATTCAAACTAAGCTCAACTAGAGATATCAAACAAACAACACCATTATCCTTGGCAATGGCCCCAAAAACTTAATCAAACTTTAGCAAGTACACTAGATCAGCTAAGTAATATAGGGGAATATATTTGAGACCCTAGAATATCAAACCCAAGGGATTAAGGGCTGTTATGCTAAAAATCTATGGTTGAGCAAAATTAATCTGAGATAATTTCCCCAGTTTTAGATTGAAGAGAGCTCTAAATCTAAATAACAAAATAATCTAAATAAAAAAAACTAAAGCTAAAGAAATTAAAGACTAAAACATTAATTAAAACTGTTGCCTAAGTTCACTCATCCTCCTCATATCCTAATGTGAATTAAATTAATCTTAAGTAATATAGATTGAATTGGGATAACCCTCTAAACCCAAGCATCCCATACTGGATCAAGCTATTCTAATCACAAAATGTCCCATCCCAAAAAAAGTCTCATAATTAGCTTATGCACGGGTCTAACATCCTAGGTTCGGTTTACTCTCCTATCCCGGTGCCAAACAACCCGAAACCCACTAGTTAGTACTACATGGCTTTATTAGAGTTATAATGAATTGAGATTTAATTTAAATTGTGAATTTCACTTAAGGTGTGGGACAAGTGATAAATTCATTATATTATAGTAATTACATGAAAGTAAAATTTATAAAACTAGTTTAATACTATTTAAGGGTATAATTGAAGAATGAATAATTAATTGTGGGGTAAATTTGTAATTATGGTATCTTAAGGGTTAATTGTGATTAAAGATATAAATTAAGAGGTTGACTTAAGAGAAGGAATAAGTGGGAAGTTCATTTTATAACATACAAGAAGGGGAGAGGCCTTAGTGAAACATGCAAAAAAGAGAAAGGGTTGAAGAGGGAATTTTTCATAGCCTTTATAAGTAGTCATCATTAGGCTAAGAGAGAGAAAGAGGGATGGAAAAGTCTTGAAGAATTACAGAAATTTCTCTCTCATTTAATCTCATTCAACCATTGTTAAACATCTAAGAAAATCCTTAAAGAAATCATTACATGTGGAAATTAATCAAGGGAAATTAGTGTAAACATTAAGGTAAGTATATCAATTTGATTGTTCATAATCTTATTCTTATTTTAGTTGGGGTTTGAGTTAGTAAAATGCTGGAAATTCTTGTTAAATGGATAAATTGTTGTGAAAGGAGAAGAAGTTAGGAAGAGCAAAGGAAAGGGGAAGGCACAAGAGTGAGGCTAGGGGATATTCGGCCAAGGTAAAGGATTCTTAGGACCCTAAAGTATGTATGTAGTTAATTGGAAAGGTAAAATGATTTATTATGAGATTGGTTGAGCATTTGATTTGAGCATAAACTTTGCAGGAGGATTGATAGGAAGAAGCATGTAAGCATCAAGAAAAAAAAGAAACTAGTTGCTGTAATTTAAGCATAAATTGAGTTAGTAAGCTTGAATTGAAATAATTTAAACTTTATACTTTATATAAGTAATATACCTACAACTTTGTAGAAGAAACTTAGGGCTAAATATGTCTATATGATGATCTTAATTTTACTTGAAATTGTAAAGAGCTGTTAATTTCGGTTCTAGAATAGATTTTGGAAAATGTGATATAATTCCTTTTATAATGCTCAGAATGCTATGAGGTCGAATCCTATGCAAAACAGACTTATAAATGAACATTTTATATGGAGGAATCTTTGTCTAATTCTATTTGTATGAATGTCTAATGTTAGCTTGAAATTCGTGAAAACTAGTTGCACTGTTAAGGAACAGATTGTGGTATTTTGGGCATAAATCTTAGTAGAAGACTCAAAATGCTATGCTGTAAAATTCTAGGTAAACTAGATACCTAGGATCAGAACTTTGTTGAAGGAAAGTTAGGCTGATTCATTTGACATTTTATTATATAAATTTTACATGTGGTAACAATAACTGTATTTGAATTTATGAATTATGGATGTGATTTTGTGATGAATTTTGATGTTTTAGAAGCTGGACATATAGGGGAATGAATTTGTAGAAGGTCACTTGGCCTAAAAATAACTTTTGCTAAACCAAAAAGGGCACCTAAGTTGGATCCAGAATGCTGCTCCTGTGCATATTTGTGTAGGCAGAATTTTAATTTGTTTTCTATTTTTGGTTTAAACATAGTTATGTTAAAATATATGTTTATATGATAACACCTTGGATTTGATATAGCATGTGATATGATTATTGATAAAAGTCTGTAAATACACACACACACACACACACACACAGAGGTTCACATTTATACTTAAGTAAAGATTGATTGTTGATAATTATATTAAATATGCATATGTGATTGAACTTAAATACACACACACACACACACACACACACACACACATATATAGGTTCACATATTTACTTAAGTAAAGATTGATTGTTGACAATTATATTAAATAGGCATATGTGATTGAACTTAACTACTTGCTTGTTATATGAAAAATTATTTATATGTATGTACTCCCATGAAGAGTAAATGTGTATTTCAACATGCACTTATACTATGAAGTAAACAAATATATTAATATGATCATGTTCACATATAGTGCTTTATTAATAACATGCTAAAGTACATAATATGATGACATATGATCAATAGTAAGTACATGTATTGTTATATGCTTATAAGAATGCATGTGTATATATATGTACTAGTGATTATGAATCTTTTTACATGATCACATTCATACGATGTGCTATAGTGCAAAGTTTTTATAACAAGGCATGTTTTATGATGAGCACTTGAACAGGTACGACACATTTCGTGATTGTCATAGTATGATCATGTTAAATGTGATATTTGATGATAGCATGATTTTAAAGTATGTGAAGCATTATATGAATTTGCATATATAATTATGCCATGGCAATGATATAGCTATCCTATTGATCTACATGTGCAAATTGATTAGTTAAATGCAATCATGATATATGAAAAGAGAATTAAATAAGAGTATTGCCTGCACATAGAGTTCAATCATGGATAGATAACCTATAGGGATATTGCAGTTGTCACAATTGATCTGTTTAGGTCTAAAGTACAGTTGATCCCGTTGGATCATGAATAGCCGTTTGGGTTGCTAATTGACCCGTTTAGATCCATTTGATCGATCCACCGTATATTCGGCCTTGTTTGGGTCTTTAGTTTTGATATCTTCAGATATCCACTATTTTGATGTTAGTGTAAGCCCTAGCCCCAATGCATTATTATAATACACTCAAGTTAATAAAAGAGGCATTTATTTTATCTGTTGTATTCCTGTGCATATCAAATGATAGAACTATCCAAGAATGCTGTTTCAGTTTAAGTTATCATGTGTGAGGCACATGATTGTAAGACCTTGAAATAATTGAGACTTCATTCTAAATATCCCTAGTCAGTCATAGTTATGGGAATAACAAATGAATTAAGACTAGTATCTCTCTTTGATAAATTGAGTTCTGTCTTACGGATCATAAGGACTAGAGTGTCAATCAGAGATTATAGATACATGTTTAGAACATGGTATCTGGATTCGATCTGTTCATGAGAACATTACATGGTACAAGTAATAAGTATTTCTCATGTGCAAGTTTTGCATCGGATGTTAGGGGTTTCACAAATCTGTCTCCCTTAAGGAATTTCGTCCTCGAAATTCATACCTGTTTCAAACAATTGAGGATATTGCTCCCTCATTGCTGTCTTCGGTTCCCTAGTTACTTCTTATACACTATGATGTTGCCAAAGTAATTTGACCAAAGGGATTTACTTGTTCCTCAATTGTCTGATTTCCCTTGCTAGGATTCCTTTCAGTTCCTCATCATATGTGAAATCCGATTGTACTTGAATGTCTTGAACTTGTAGCTTATGTGACTCATCTGAGTGATATCTTCTAAGCATAGACACATGAAACACATCATGGAGTATGGCTAATTCCATAGAAAGAGCCAATCTATAAGCCACTGGTCCGACTCTTTGAAGGATTTCATATGGACCAATGAACCTCGGACTGTGCTTTTCCATTTTCCCAAATCTAAGCACCTTTTTCCATGGAGATACCTTCAGAAATACCTTGTCACCCACTTGATACATGATATCCTTTCTTTTCAAGTTAGCATAGGATTTCTGTTTATCACTAGCTTCTTTCAGCCTCTACTTGATAACTTGAACTTTTTTCTCTATATCCCTAACAAGGTCAGGACCGATTATTCTGCATTCAATCAACTCAGTCCAACAGACTGGAATTCTACATTTTCTGCCATACAAAGCCTCATATGGTGCCATTTGAATACTCTTCTGATAACTATTATTGTAGGCAAATTCCATTAAAGCCACATATTTGTCCCAACTTCTAGAAAACTCCAAAGCACATCCCCTCATCATATCTTCCAGAACCTGAATAATCCTTTCGAATTGTCCATCCGTTTGAGGATGACAAGTTATACTATACTTGAGCTGTGTTCCCAAAGCTTGCTGTAGACTCTGCCAAAATCTCGATGTAAACCTTGGGTCTCGATTAAAAATTATGGATATCGGTATACCATGTAATCGCACAATCTCATTCACATACAATTCTGCAAGCTTATCAATAGAATAATCTATTCGAACCGGTATAAAGTGAGCTACATTTGTTAACTTATCCACTATTACCTAGACTGTAATTCTCCAAAACTCATATATGATAATTCAAGTACATTTTAGAGCACGAAAAGTAACCCTAGGATTGTTTTCGGGGTGATTGGAGTTGAATAGAGTGGGAAAACTCGAAAGTGTATAAAGGTTAAATATGCTCAGGTTGAAAAAATTCGAGGATGGATGACTCGATGGTTAGTTCGAACTAACAATGGATTATGAAAGTAGATGTTAAATAGAGTTCGATGGTACAATTTGGGATAAAATTGAGCTTAAATAGGCTCCGAAAATGGATAGGGAAGTTTTCCTCGATATCGTACGAGGGGTTGACCAAATTTTGACTGAGACTTTAAAAATAGTAAATGATGTCTAAAAATCACAAAACCTTCCAAAACTATTTACTATAATCCAAATTAGTGTTTGGAAGTGGAAAATAATTTTTCTGGCAGTTTTGAAATTTCGGGTTTTGGACTAGCTGATTTTACCTCCAAAGCTAGAAGTATACTGAAACGGTATCAAAATGAATTGAAATTTTAACCATGTGCTACTACATATATAAGGATACATGGGGAAAACTTTCATGATATTTTGATGCCTGGAACATTATTTTCAAAAATAGGGTCAAAAATGGTGAGAAATACAAATTTAATTAATTAGGGGACCTAAAGGTCATAATAAATGAATCTAAGGATATGGAAGTCATTAAAATGAGGTTGAAATTTGGTGTGTGCAAGCCTATGATTTATGGATAGGTATAAGTGGTTGAAATGGTGCCAAGTGCCTTAATTTCAAGCCTTTAGATCACATAGTTAGAGACTGAATCTTTACCATTCTTTTTTACCACTAAAAGAAAAATTAGGGAAGTGGAGAAAAACCTAGAAAACTCCCAAAAATCGTGGTTTCTTCCTCCATTTTCTTTATAAAATCTGAACCTAGGGGGAAATGGTGTTTTTCACCATTTTTCTTCCATTCCTTCATTCTCTCTCCAATTCTCAAGCTCATATTTTACCCAAATACATAAAAACACATCCTCTTTAACCTAGAAGTAGAATTGAAGCAAGAGGAGGCTTGGAGATGGAGAATTTTAATAAGAAAATATAAACCTAATAAGGTAAATTCATGAGTTTTAGGTGGAATTAATTGGGGATTTTTATATAGGCATGTAGAGCATGATTAGGAGGGTTAGTTAGTAGCTTTTATTTGGTTTAATTCAAAGCACAAACTTATGTAATCTTGCCTTCCAAATTAGGCTAATAAGGAAAAATATAGGGAAAGAGAGAAACAAGTAAGAAGAAGGAAGGATAAAGAAAAAAAAGGAATTTTCAAGCTATTAGGAGGTAAGTGGAAACCTACTACACTTAATTTTATTTAATTGCTTGAAATTTTCTTATAATTTACATTATGTAACTCAATAAATTTGATTAAAAATGCTAAATAAATTGAGATAATGTAATAAAATAATAAATTGAGGTGATTTGAGTGTGAATTAATGGAGTAAACACCTTGAAAATGAAAGATTTAAATGGCCGAACTTTACATAATGATGTATTTTAAGGAAAATTAATGTTAATTAACAAATTAGGTATAATTTAAGTCATATGAGGTTAAAGGGATATAATTAGCATGAATTTAAGCTTGAAAGAATATATAATTATGATGATTATCCTATATACATAATGATGTAACATTATGCAATTATACATAATTGAATAAAATTATGAAATAAATTGATAAAATATAATAAAATGATGAATTGGCCTAATATAAACCTAAATTAGTGAAGAAAAGAAATTAAATCCAAGAAGTATAAGGGAGATCAAATTGAGTACTAAGGTTTAACATAAGCTAATTGATTAATTAAAGGCACAATTGGCATGAAATACACTTTATGATATGAGGAGAATATGGTGGAATTGATTACAATGCAAAATGATAAGTGTACATAATAATACATAATGAGACATAATGATGGACTTAAAGGAAATGTAGGAATTCTAAGGGAAATTGGATATGTATTGTTATATAATGGCTTAAAATGACATTTGAGACATAATTGGAATGTAAATGGAGTAAAAATCAAATGGTATGTGGTAGTTCCTATTGAGCTCAATTGATCACCTCTACCTCCAATGCCTCTATGATCTCCTATTTGATCATGACCATCACCATCCATAGCATCTAGGAGATTCTTGCCTTATGGGGATCCTAATGTATCCAACTCGAGAGCATAACTACCACCTCAACCTACACAGACCCTTATAGGACCTACATATAATGAGCTAACTCAGAGGTTAGATAGATTAAAGGCCACCATACAGACCCTTATCTAGCGACATCAATAAGATGTGGATAGGATTTTAGGGGGACTTACAACTACTAGGGCTAGATTTGGTGCTGCATTATAGGTGACAAATGCCTTACTCGTGAGGGTGAGCCAACAAACCATTAAGATAGTGGGGTTTAGTCAGCATACTTTAGATGATATGGGATAGGCCAGAGAGGCACTAGATACTCACATCAATAAGATGAGGGATGACTTGAAGGGTTGTGCGAGCCAGCAGACATCAACTATTAGAGAGCTAAGCACAACAATTAGCAGATTATCCAGGATGATTGGACAAATTATGTATTTGTTGGCTAACTATTTACTGGAGTTCTAGTTTAGGCACCATCTCTACCCCTAGGGCCTTATGTTATAATAGTGTAGCAGTATCATTAGCCTCGTCTATCATTATCCAGACCTTCAGCTTTACGTGCCTCATCATTAAGACCAATATCTTTATGCCTATCATCATCACTCATCCACAACTTTTCGACCACTATCTAGGCTATCATATCATAGGGCTCTTGATCCATTACAATAGTCATATATTTTTTATACAGGGAGTTTGAAACTTTTTGGATCCTTTTGATGTATATAACAAAATTAATGATTTGTATTTATGTTTATGTTCCATTTTGTTATTTAATTTTGTATTTTATCTTTATCGTTATTTAGTTCAAGACTAACATAAATAACTAAGGCAATAAAAGCAACAAGAATGAAAATGATAAAAAATATATATATATGACAAAAGAATAAATTGACCATACTTGGCCACAATTGACCAAAAATGACACAAAGTAAAATGATAAGTCTTCCAAATTCAATAAGCAAGACACTAATACAACACTTTTCTCACAGGTACCGAAGTCCTCTCAAGAGGCATATTTTCCACACTTCACAAACAATCATCATATAGATCCTTGATGATAATGGTTTTCCCTATATTAAAGACAAAGTCATAGGAAAGTGATAGAACCTATATCAAACATATTGTTTGCTTATGGAACAGAGAAACTTATTGATGATACCTACACTAAACTAGATCAGAAGGATAAAGTATTTAGGAATGGGGAAATGTTAGGAGTCTGTGATTATTCTTTTTCATTTGTTATCACCCTAAAACACTTGTGATACCATAATGAGACACCTAAATTGGTTGAAATAAAAAGAGTTACATAGCAAAGAGAAGTACGAACATTATCTAATGTTGGAAGGTCAAAAGAGATGCACAACAAAGAGAAGAGTGGATATTTTTTGACTTTGGAAGGATTTAAGAGATGGCCATAATCCTTCCCATATCTTTTAGATAAGGGAATTATTGAATTGGGAAGGAAGACAGAGAAATGCTTCACCGATGATTGTTTCACATAGCTGAAGAAAAAGTGAAATATTTCACCAGTGATTGATCCACATGGCTGAAGACAAAGTGAAAGACTTCAGTTGTGATTGATCTACATGGCTGAAAACAAAGTGAATGAATTCACTAGTGATTAATCAATATGGCTGAAGACAAAGTGGAACACTTCATTAAAGGTTGATCCATATAGTTGAAGCCAAGATCATAGTTTAAAACTGAAGCACGCTAAAAGAAGGATAGTCCATAAGGTTGTTTTAACTTTCAATAATGAGGGAAAGAATTATGTTGTAGTGTTTCCAAGGTAGGTCTATAAATGAGAAGCAAGTTATGAAGTATACTATCAGTGACTCCTTGATAAGTGTGAATTATACTATGTTTTTAGTGTGTTTTTATATGTTTAATTCATTAGGTTTAATTAGTTAATTTGTGTGTTTTTAGGTTTAATTGAAGACAAAAGGGGTTAAAATGCAAAAAAGAGAAATTCAGGGGCAAAATTGTAATAATTGGAAAAGTTGGCTTTTGATTCATAAAAGACAGCCAAGAAGCACTTAGCTAAGTGATTTAACACTCTCTTGAGTGTTTTTGGCACTCACCAAATTCAATTTCACATTTTCTACAGGAGGAAAGCACTCTTCCGAGTGATTTTTGCACTCACCTGAGCATTTGCACACTCTCCTAAGTGATCAAGGCCAGTCACTTGAGTGTGTGTCATGTTTAGTCGATAAAAGACTTTTTGTTTCATTAAAACTCAAACTTTATTAGTTTAGGAAGTCACAGGCACATAAATTCTCCTTTTGAAGGCTATAAAAAGAGCAAAAGACAGCAAGACTAGGAGAGCCATTCCTAATTATGAATTTTCACTCTTAATTTTACATTAGCTTTAGTTTAAATTTTAAAGATACAAAAGCTTCAAGTTTTTGAAGCTTTGCTATGGATTCTACAGAATTGTCAAGGGAGTTTCATGATTTTATGAGTTTGTATCATCTTTATTTACTTTATTCGATTTTTAATATGAAGTGTGAGTAGTTTTCTTAACTTTTGTTAAAGCATACTTGAATCCTCACACTTTTATTATGATGACTTAATTTGAGCTTAAAAATAATACAAGTTGATTATTTCTTAGTTTTTGAGCAACTTTTTATCTCTGATTGTATTGAGATTGATTGTTAATTTATTTGATTAATAGTTAATGATTGATTAATGTATGATCTATGATATGCATGTTCTTTGATTAGTTCATTAGTTTTGATACATGATTATTTTCTAATCTAGATATAATTTTGTATTGATAAGAGTGGATTAATACTTAGACAAGGTGAACTAAGAATAGGATGGATTTAAGTTTAGTTAAAAGAGGATTTAATGAATATCTAGGAGTATAAAACTGGATTTTTATGCTAAGTAATTAATTATTCCTAACAAGAAGGTTTAGTTCTTAAAATGATATTCTTGACTAAGATATCTGGCTTTGTTTATCTAGTTTTTCTATAATTACTTGTATTCTTTTGAAATTAAGTCATTGTAGTATTAGTTAAGATGGATAGTCCTTTAGCAAAAGTTGTATTTATTATTAATTTTTACTAACTTTGATTAATTGCTTTGTTCAAGATTAGTTTTAATTGTTTAAGTTTCAATTTAATTGCATTAGTTTTATAATTTTATTTGATGTTTCATTTCTTGGTTTAATTCTCTCTTCATCATCACAAAACTTGGGATTTCTTTTACTCTTTGCACATAGTGTTCACTGTAAAATTTGAAACAAGTTGCATTTACACTGTTTTCCTTGGGTATGATATTTGGGGTCTTAATCTATATTTTCCTATATTACTAGCTGATCTAGTACACTTGCTAGATCCCGATCACTCCTTATAAATAGATATTTGCCAAAAATTTTCCAAAATGAGTAATGATTTAAAAGGAGGTTAAACATGCCAATAGATAGAGTTAACCAATCGAAAATCACAATAACAAGGTTAGACATACCGGCAGATGACATCAACCAATTAATAATCTTACCTAATTCTATAAGCCGACAAGTTAGCACTAATCAGATGCAAGCAACTAGTCTTGATTTTGCATGTCAACAAACCGGCGCTAATCAGATAGTTAACCAAGGGTTAACACATCGACAAGCTAATAGTAACTACCCCACCAAGGGTTAACACATCGATAAGATGATTGTAACTACCCAATCAAAGACTTATAACCTCAAATGGTGTGTTTTTTTTTTAAAAAATCAATCAAAGATTCGTTGCTTTAGGTACACATTTTATCCTTCAACTCTAAATTTTGGCTCACTTTGGCACCAATGCACCAGTTACCTAAAACTGGGGCAATTATAGACACCGTAACCTGAGGCAGCCCAAATCAAGGTTACCAAATGATGAGGAGCCATTTATACTTCTAACAAAGAGCATGAATCTCGAAGCTTTAGCCTTGATTTCCATATTTTATAAATGTCTTTGTGGGTTTCAACTTTGATTTTCCAAGTGTTTTAAAAAGAGTTTTAAAAACATTGAGTTTTAGCCTTTAACAGTGACAAATGGTTATTTGCCATGTATGGATGGGCATCTATGGCTGTCTTCCTTCAATCTAGGTCAGATTTAGTGGTATTTTTGAAATTTTGGGTAATTATGTGAGGGATGATCGTTTGTACACTACAGATGCCCATCTGTAAGGTTATTTCCACATTTTTCAATTTTGAAAATTTGAGATAGAGATTAAATTTAAGGATCTTATTTGAAATCGAATTTGATGGGATAAAATCTTCCTTTTCTAGAGAATCAGAGTTAGAGTTGATCTCCAACTCTTCTCCAAATATAAAAACAAAAAATTAAGGTTTTAAAGTGGGGGGATTTCTCATTAGAAAAGAGCAGACTTTAAGAAAGAGAAATTTGATTCTCTGTTATTAGAGGTAAAAGTTTTGAGCATTATTTCATATAGAAACTTACACACACTTCTTTATTTGAATGTTGGAATCGAGGATCAAGGTTTGGATTGCTATTCTCTAGTGTTACAGAACTAAGAATCCTAAGGGTAATATTCTACCTCTCATTATTTCATGCCATGATCACATTATTAGCTAAGCTTATTTATTGTTTTATGATGTCATGATCTATATTGAACATTATTCAATTAGTTTTCATAATTCTTGTGATGTTGTGTTCTATCATGACAATTAGGATTTATTATGACATGATATAATAATATGTTAGATTTTATATTATACCATTAAAGCATGATGAATAACTTGATTTGATCCTTCTAATTGTGTGTTTTATGCTATGCTCACACGATTTAAATTTAATTTATTGACTTTTTAGAAGATTCGGCATGTTTTAGGGTCATATAGTTGTATGTTTAGGATTTAAATTTTGTTTTGTGATGCTCGCTGAAGCCAAGCTTGCTTTTGGGTTTGCTTTCAGAGGCTCGTTTTTAGGGTTCAAAACCAGAAGTGGCTCATTATAACTCATAAATTGGCTACTTTACAATAAAAAGATGGTAAAGCCCAAATTATTGTTGGTAGTCAATCGATGAAGGCATCTACTAATGGTTTTAAAGAGGCAAGTGTCATAGAGTCACCACCTAACAGAACATTGAAAAATGAACCTCGCCATTTTTTATGCCTAAATAGAGATTGGTGTTCAGGACATCACTCTTACTTGGCACCTTGGTTATGTGTTGTTTTATAATTAGATTTCAAACATTAATTCACTCTCCTCTCTCACATGATGCAACGCGATAAAAATTAAGCAAAACATTCTAATCAAGTAAGCAAAGCAATAAAAAAAGAATAAAGTCATACTTAAGTTATTACATAAGCAAATCATCCAACAAAGAAACAAATTACATATCATACAAAAATGAAGACATTCATTTGGGTTGGGAACATTGATTCCTTCATGCTCGTTTTATAAAAAAAAGCTTTTTCACTTGATTTTTGGGATGAAAATTAGACATTGGTCTATACTTTGAAGGAAAACCCAAGTTAATCAATAAAAATTATTTTAAGCGTCTTTTTCATTTAAGCATGCCAAGAAAAATAATTTTTTACTAACTATTACATCCCCAAAATGAATACATTAAAAAATGCATAAAAATAAGCTATATAAGCAAAATAATAAATAAAATAAATGTAACTAAGCCAAATAAAAAAAAAGGAAGAGAAAAACCAACTAGGGTATGACTCCCAATACATAATAGTCTCAGAGCATCCTCCAAAGGCACATGGATCAATCACTCATACAAAGTCATAAGAAAAACCAATAAATTAGCATTATAATTTAAAAGGCTAATTAAAGAATAAAAATACAAAAATTACAGAATTAGGTTTGCATACAAGGGCAAAATATGTATAGAAAATGCATTAACACTTCAATGATAGATAAAATAACATGAACAATAATAAAAATACATAAAATACATGAAAATAAGCCTAAAATCAGCCACGGGCGCCCTTGGATGGGTGACAGACGCCCATGACTGAAGAAGAGAAGGGATAAAAGGAAATCCCCGTGATGTGGCCAACCGTGGGGCCTTTTCCTATCTGTCACTCGAGTGATAGATACAGAAGCTAGAAATTGCACTAAAATCATCATAAATTCCAAGTTAACACTAAAAATTCAAATATAAGGGCCTAAAATTGTAAGGACCCGAACATAACCCTAAACACATTATTGTTAATTAATGAGGACTATCGTTAATTAAGGCAAAATTAAGATTACTTTACAATTATCGAGGTTAAGTCTCAAGAGAGGTATTTTGGTAATTTCAGCATGTAAGAATATGAGTTAAGTTAAATTATAACTAAAGCCAAGGATATAATTGAAGTGAATTAGAAAGTCTTAAGGTATAGTTAAAAGAAATTGAAATAGTGGGCGTTTGATTGTGTATAAGGGTATAGTAGGAATTTTCCTTGGTAAGATATTTATCCCACTATAAACTAGGGTTTTGAGGGAGATGGAGATTGTCATTTGAAGGATCTCTCTCTCTCTCTCTCTCTCTCTCTCTTTCCATGGTCACGGTTTAGAGATGGATGCTAGGGTTTGGGAGTTAACATGAAAGGTAATGTTTTTCCTTTAAGATACCTTCTTTCTCTTCTTTTTATTTGTGATTTCTTTGGTGATGAGAGATTAGAAGATCTTGTTGTCATCATGTGAAAGGAAATGAGAGAGAAGCATGTAAATCAAGTGAAAGAGAAGAAAGGAATCATGTGTAAAGGAGGTGAAGCTTGATTTTGAGGTACGAGATTTATTTGGAAAAATTACTGTATACATTTCCCATCTCATGTTGCATGTGTTTTCTTTGAGAGATTAAGGGTAAATATAGTAGGTGTTGATGATTATAACATGATTAGTAACTTAAATGATAATATAAGTATGTAGGGAGGTGAGATTTAGGGTTTAATTTTATGTCTGCATAATCGGGATTTTGGGTTTTCCTTCTTTTCTTCCCACGCATGGCCACTCACAATTTTCTTCTTGTTCATGCGTGGTCATGCATGTGTTTTCTCTTAGGAGCACATGACTATGCGTTGATTTGTCTTTGAGGATGCATGGCCATATGATGATGTTCTTTCTTCTCACGCATAGCCACACATGTATTTCTCTTTGGAAACACATGGCCACGTATGCTTCTTTTTCAATGCACGGTCACGCAGGTTTGCTTCACTTCTTGCACACGACCACGCAAAAGCTTTATTCTTCCAGCACACGGCCACACCTAGATTTTTGCCTTGTTGTTCTTCACCCATGCATGGCCACGCATGGGAAGTTCTTCACCTATACACAGCCATGCATGAATGTCTCTTCCCTAATGCACGACAGTGTACTTCCTCTCTTTTCCTTGTTTGGCCGCATATGCCCTTTTCTCAGTTCTTCTACACTGCCACTTGGACATGCAACCCATGTAAATGCAAGACCACTTGACCTTTATTTCCATGTAATGCACAACCACTTGTACACTATTTTCATTGGTTTTTCTTCTCCCCAAAACTATAGCTCACTCATAAGTAAATTGTGAACCAGTATTTTATAGCCTGTGCATATGAAGATATTGATATGAATGGGGTGAAATGAGCTAGCAATAAGAAATGTTGATTATGGTTGGGTATACAAGTGGTGAGTATTATGTTAATTGATTAGTGATGAATTATATTATAGTTCTAAAAGTATTTACAATGCTAAGGTTTAAAATATGATATAGTTAAGCAAGACTTGCACTGCATGACTACGATAGTTAATATGCAAATTGAATATTGATGGGCTAATAAATCGTGAAGTCTCTTTTATTGATAAAGACTAGAAAGACATAGTTTATAAAGACCTGGCTAACAAATGAAGTAACAATGAAAGATTTAGAATAATAACCTATTGAAATAAGGAAAGGTGTTCACTTAAAGGCTGATATGAGGGATTTGACGAGGGTACTTTGTATATAAACTGCTTTAAGTAGAATGTGTTTTAATTCATAACGCGCACAAAACTAAGTAGAGTAAAGAGCCACCTAGTAATCGTAAATCTAAATGCTAGTTGTCATGTCTTATAAAGTTGGGATATGGTATGTAATCTATCATAGTAAATGATTTTGCCCAATACCACATGCTAATACTCTGTTGCAATGACATGATATACTATGATATAGTCTGTGGCAATTAGAGGGTAGTGGTAAGGTTGCATGTTTAAGCTAAGAAGGGGTATAATGCAATGCACTTAATCATGAGTAATAGGAGTTGGTTATACTCCAAGTCATAATAGAAAATAATAATCAGCCTAGTTGTAAGGGAAAACTACTTGCTTGCCTGTTTATGTCCCATGACTTAATGTGGAAATGAAGTCTGCAAGTAGTGTGCTACTAGCAAGATGAAATACTTTTTCATATCTTACCTGGGTATAATATGTTATACGATGAAAAAGTATTAATAAGCTGTTGAAGCATGCATGATGGGGTTAAGGTAGATAACCTATTGTCTATGTTCTAATAGACTATAAAAGTGAACTAAAAGATGAAAGTTGTACCAATGTCGATCTTAATTCAAAAGAGAACCTACCTGTATTCTTATATGGATCATAATTGCATGAGTATTGTTTAAAGTAATTATTCATTGATGGGAGTTATGATGCTATGAAAGCTACTCGTGGCAAATAACAACAAGGTACGAAATTAAGAATTATTTATGAGTTATGTAAGTTTATATGGTATAATTGATTTGAACATGCTATGATGAGTAGTTTGTGCCATAAAATGAACAAATATGAGAACCCCAAATGTATGAATTGCTATGATTATATATATGGACATGCATATAATCTTAGAAAGACTTTTAATTGTAAAAACTACACTTTTACAATTATTTTATTGACTTCATGCATAATGCTACGTATGACAAGATTAACCAATGAAAGTAATACTTTATTGTGTTTGCATTATCATGTAAATTACTATGATATGTATGAAGGATGTTTATGCGGCTATGTGATTACATAATCTGCAACTATGTATATTAGAGCCTATTGCTCAACATTGATATATGACAAGAATAATATGCACTCTTTTATGAAATATGGCTTTAAGCCGAAAGACGTACTAAGTAAAGGAGAATATGTTGAATTTAAATATGCTTAAGAATGGTAAAGCCTGCAGGTCTTAGTTCGATTATGGATTAGATAGGCATGCCTAGAGGAATACAGTCGCAGCTGCCATAGTTGACCCTGTTTGGGTCTTATTCCTTAATGGAACCATCGTTTGACCCTGTTTGGGTCCATAGTTTGTTCCTTGCTGGAACCATTGCTTGACCCCATTTGGGTCCATTGTTTGATATCTTCAGATATCCATAGTTTGATACCTTTAGGTATCCATTGCTCCCGTTATCCACCTTGGAACTAGTACTTAGGCAGGCTATCAAAGATGATAAAATGTACATAACGTAAAGAAAATATGTAACAATTGCTCCATTTATATGATGTAAGCATGATGAAAGGCCTATTATGGTGTTATATCCTAATTCTTGATGAATTTAAACTATTTCTATGAAATGAAATGCCATATTATGTGTTACATGACTATGACATCTCACATTTATTATTAAGAAGGTTCTCATGTGAGTGTCATTATGAGTTAGGCTCACTAATGGGCTCCACAGTGAATAGTTTGGCTGTTTGAGCCACAAGCTTACAACATTATATTAAAAGTTATACGAACCACAATATACATAATGATCTTCATGTATATGGAAATTATAGTATGTTGCATATGGTATGAGGACTTGGTCTATTAATCATGATATATGGCACCTATTCGTTGAAATGGCATTGAAACCCGTTAGTATGTATGTGAACATTTCATATGTATCTGCATATGTATAATTCTGATATAAACCCAAATGCAAACCAACTATGATGTGGTATGATGTCTTAAATTGCAATGATAAGATAACATTAAGGAATAAGTGTGTATGAACCCGAAATGAGAATTAAGTAAAGATATATGAAGAAATCAAGTATAGCAATAATTCTATGGTTGTTAAATGGCATAAGTACTTCGGTGTGTATAGATTTAATATTGAATGTAGGAATTATGTAACGATATGATTAATGCATTAACTTAATATTTTGTACTATCAACAACTTAGATGCATGAATTATGGAGTAGTAAGGATTATGAGGGTATAAATCAAGCTAGTTATGGAAGAAAGGAAGTAAACTTATGATAGTAATTTGACAAGTTTCGAGATAAGATAATTTACAGAATGCTCTAGACATTGGTAAGCAGGGTTTTATTATTAAGTTTGAGAACTTCCCCAATATGTCCATTATGATACGATCAATATAATAGACTCATATGTTATCCCGTGTTGTTGTGAAAGTTTACATGATGAGATGAATTGTGTAAAGAGGTTATGTTCATGCATATAGAGTTTTGTTCCCCACTAAGCTTTATAGCTTAGCACAGGTTTGTTTATCCGTGTAGGTTTCAAGTTCAGCTCTAGAGGATCTAGCTAGATGCTGTTGCCTTGAGGATTTTGAGATTATTGAAGGCTATTTATGTTATAATTATTTAATTATAAGCTTGATTATTTTATTTTGGCATGTAATTATGGCCTGTTCTATTATTATTTATGCCTGACTTTACTAGGTTTGTGATGATGATGATGATGATGAATGATGGTTATCCATGGTAAAGGAATTAGGGTGTTACAAAAATATGCCAAATTAAAGTTTTAACCCTAAATCATATATTACAAGAAAAATGACCTTTATGGACTAGAAATCTGGTCCTTAAAAGTGAAAACCTGGTCTTTAAAGGTCAATATTCCTGGTCCTCAACTGGTCCCTAAAGGCTCCACCACTAATGACTAACAAGGACCTAATATTATAGCTGGACCTTAAAAGTTTTTAAGGACTAGAAATAATCCAATCCCTAAAAAGTATTAAGGAACGGAATTCTTATTCCAAATAATTAGGCCATGTGATAAATAAAACTTTTTTCTGGTCTTTAAAATTCAAAAAGGATAAGATTTTATCCAACTTTTAATGATCATATGTATATCTAGTCACTAAAAGGTTAATAAAGACCAAAATTTTGGTATCTAATATGGTCACTAAAAGGTAAAAGATTTTTATTGATTTTAAAATAAATAAATTTTTTAATCCGATAAATTCAATTGTATTAGACAATTCATAAATAATAAATACATATATAAATAATAATCCTAGCATTTCATATATATATATATATATATATATATATATATAATTTGTAATGAATTACAAATATAGAGTTAATATCCAAAAAAACCATCATATGAGCAAAAATTTTGTTTATACAACCCCTTTCTAAAAAATTTATACCCTAGCAAAATAAGATGATTTCCTAACAAAAATAGAGTTAGCTTCTAGCTAGTATTGCTACAGTAATATAGCCTAAGCCTAAATGCAGTCCCTCTTTGCTGATAGTTTTTGGCCAATACTTTCATAACTTACACTAGCTCAAACTATGGCTCCAAAGGCAGTCATTTCAATCGAACATTTAGAGAAGCCATACCTCTTGAACCTATCCTCAATAATTCATCAAACAACCAATAAGAAAACATTAATCTATCTAGAATTTGTATTGTTTATTATTTTTACATTAGGCAGTGGTTGTTTTTAAATGAAAACAAGTATTTGTAGGCGAATAGAGGTAAGGCTTGCAAAAACAAAGTCAATGTCTCTCTCATAGCCTAAGTAGATGAGGGCCTCAAGAAGATTGCCTTTGAGGCTTTCTAATCCTTTATTCGTCATCAAATTAGAAAACCATAACAATCATATAGCAAAAACAACAAATTCAAATGTGTCCTTATAACTCAAACCAAGAGAATGTAACTATGGTTGGCTATTTAGCACAGTAGGGTGTTCATATAATGTTAGATTTCATTTCTTGGTTACTTTGATTAGGCTTTTAAACTATTGATACAAATCTTATAATGATTACTAACAAGCTGAAAGTAGAAATATGCTAAAGTTCAACTTTTTTGATTGAATACAAGGCATATGCCACATTATGGACTTCTATTGGTAGAAGTGGCGGGCTTACCAAGATCAGTGATTGAAATGGCTAGAAGCATTATGTTAAGGATCAAGGAAAGGGTGATTTCTGACTCACAATTTCTAGTCCAATATTTTTTATTTTAAAAACATCAAGACTTGATATATATGATTGGTTCGGTAGCTTCTACTCTTAAAATTTTCAACTGGTGAAAGAGGTAAAAATTCAAGGAATTAGACATTAAAAGAACATGAGCTTTTAAAGTTGTTCTTTTAAAGAATTTCACAACAGCATCATCTTATAATTGGTCTTTTAATTGTACAAGAATGGTTGAAGGGACAAGAAACATTTCTCCTATATAAAGCATTATGCAATGTGATTAAATAATGAGTAAGGCATTTCCAAGTAATGCTCAAGAAATGTAAAATAGCCATATCTTATGCAACTAATATTTAAGCAAAATCAAGTTGTTCAACATTTGAACATACAAAGTTAGAAGCCAAAACCTTCAGAGTGAAATATCGCAACATCCAAAATTTCAATTTGGCAAATTTTCACTATTATTAAGTGTATATACAAACATTTAAGATGCTACATTGTAATATTTTGTATATGCCAAACACAATCCTTAGAAGCTCTTTATTTTCTTTCCTTGCTCTTGAAGACTAGTAATCATAAAGGAATAATAATGCTAGTAATCAATGGTTACCTTTAAGTTAATGTCAAACAAGTGTTATGATGTCTCATAATCATAAAAGTCACATTCAATTAAAAAACAACTTAAGTTCCAGTAAAAATGATGTAGGGGAGGAGTAAAATTATGCCTCTCTTTGTTGCCTTTTTTTACCTATTCAACTTCCTATTACAAGTATATCATTCTTGGTCTTATTATCACTAGTGCAACTTTTATTCATACATTTCTACCACTTAAATCATAAAGAAAATGCTTACAAGGTCAAGTAACCTTCAATTTTATAAACACATGGCATATAGTAGAAGATTGTCACTTTCAAAAAAGAAAATAATGACAAACAAGAATAAGACAGTATAGAAGAGTTTTTAGTTCTATATTGAAATGGTTAAAAAGAAAACTTCAGCTGCCCTCTCTTGTTCATTTAAGAACATAAATTCTAATGCTTAACCATAGTCAGAATAGAGAATTCTGACTATAGCAGCAAGGTTGCACTAGGTAAAGGAGAAACAATCTGAAAGTCAAAAACTAAAACATCTAAGTTAGATGGCCATTTAAAATAAAATATCCAATTATATGATAATTCTTTAATTCCCTATATAAATTAATTTTCATTAATTATTCTACTCTAGATATGATCATAAATTTATCCCACCATCTATATCTTTACTACAACTTGAAATTAGAATTATTTTGGTGTCAATAGTCAATTATTCAACTTTAAACCATTTTCAAAGAAACCCAAGAGAACACATATCTTTAACTAAACATCAATGTGGGCAAGAGAACAATTATAAAACATTGATACATTGTATTTATGGAAATGCAGATTACATAAGAAATTTGCATGCAGACGATTTAGTTTCTCACTCATAATACTATGCAAAACTAATTAATGTGTATAATTACCTCTGGCTTGAGATCACAATGAACCACACATTGAAGATGACAATTACTATATAATGATCTAATCCATATCATACACTAGCTACCTAGCACAACCACACACAAAAAAAGATAACAGTAGAATTCCATGCTACACATACCACAGTATATATATATATTTATAGTTCATGTTTTTTCACCTTCTATTGTTTTCAAAGACCAGCATATGTTGGGAAAGATGGACTGAGAAATATGAAGCATATATTTGTTAGATCTAACATGGAATGAATGCACAAATGCAATGAAATCTCAAAAGTATACAATATATATAAACACTACAAGAAAATTATTAAATAGCAACAAAAAATTAGAAACAGAATTTATTTCCATTAGTAATTAGCAACATAAATCAAATTTCATTGCTAAAATACAATTTTGTTGCTAATTTATGTAGTAATTTTTTGCTTTAGCAACGAAAATGGAAAATTATTGTCTTCCATTGCTAAAAATGGAGGGAATTATTAGCACAAAAAAATTACGATGGAATTTAACAATGAAAATTTTTTTCGTTGCTAATTTAGCAACCAAAATAGAATTATGTTGCTAATTTAGCAATCGAAATAAAATTTCATCGTTAAATTCTCAATAGTAATGGAAATCAAATTCCATTGCTAAATTAGGGGCATTTAAATAATTTCCATATTTGTTGCCCTTGGTATAAATTAGTCTCCCTCTCTCTCTCTTAGCTATCGTTACTTCTCTTAACCTAATCGCCTTCATACTCACCATCAGTGCTGAATGTTACCATAGCAAAGGCTCCAAACAAGGTGATTCTTTAAGCTTCTTCTATAATATATTTAACTTTCTGTTTGTTTACCTAGAATTTTTATTCTTCCAAAAAATTATTTACCTAATAAGATCCAACAATTTGGTCAGTGGTGCTGGATATTCTTTCTTCTTTAGTTAATTTCATATTTTCATCGAACAAATTGATGCTAATTACAAGTTACAAGTTTGAGAAAGGCTTACAAGGAGTTAGATTTGAAAGGGAAAGGTTACAAAAAGAAGCTTGATGACCTACAAAATGCTCTTACAAACCATATGGAGCAGTTAGTGTAACACCCCGGTCTTGACCCTAATAGAAATACGTGTGATTTTATGACCTTATTGCTAATTAATTAACAATTAATTAGCTAAGTGTTACTTGAGGTTTATGGGACATAATTAAAAAGGGATAAAAGTTGAGGAATTTAATTGTTATTAAAGCTTTATTGGGGACAAAGGTGGTATTTGGTAATTTTTTTTGAAGATATTTTGGAATTATGTGTAGGAAGGGGAGAATCGGGTTTAGGGGTTAAGGGAGGAGAACAGAAGAGCCCCAATCGACGGTGCCGTCGTCGGTAGGCCATCTTCCACCTTGCCTCTTTTCCTCCATTTGTCAGCGCTCTCACCCCACCAATGGTAGCTTCGATCTCCTTCTCCCCTCTCTTTTTCTTCTTCTTTTCTTTTACAGTGTTTTTCTCCTTGATCCGGTGATTGATGGTGGCATTTGGTGTCACGACCAGCATCGATGACTCTATGAGGCTGAGGTAATTTCTCCGGCTACTACTGCTCCTCCCTACTTGCCAACAGCAAGTAGATCGATAATGGTAGGGGTGGGACATTCTGGCTTCAATCCCGTTGAACGGCAATAGTGTTGGGGCGTGTGAACATTGCCTAGAAGTTATCGATGGCTTGATCTACCAGTGGACGGCTTCGGTGCATCTCTGACGAAACTCTGGTGACCGGTCCGACGAGCACATTAATAGGCAGATTGGAGAAAATTCGACCCTTAAGGTATGGGACATTAAAATTTCCTCTTTAACAATTATGTAAGTAAATTCTAAACTTATTGGACATAGATTAAGGTATGGAATTAAATGTTTATTTTGTCTATATTGATTATATTATGGAATTAAATGTCTAATCTAGTGTTGATAATAACAAAAATTAAGAGTGTTAATACATGAAATGAAACTATAGGAGTTAGATCCTGCTTCAAGATATGATAGAATCTAGTAAGTAGTCTTTATATAAAGGAACATGTTTGCTTGTTTGTTCATGATTTGTATTTTATTATGAAGAATAGATGCTTACAAGTATTGTACTGATGTTTGAGATGGAATGATCCTATATATGCTCACATAGATATAAAATGTTATAATAAAGATACAAGTAAGATAATGGATAAATGTTTGATCATGTTAGAGTATGCAACTGATTATCTACAATCTAATAGACTACAAAAGTGAATTAAGACGTTAAAACATGACAAGTGGTCATCCTAAAAATGGGGCTAACCTTTTATACTATTATATTGATCATATATGTCTGGATATCATTCCAAATGATTATGTGCTGGTAAGATTAACTACGAAATAGTAGGGAAGCTATTCATGGTAAAATGCAAAGGTACGTCACTACAAACTATCAATGAGCTGTGTAAAGTTTAATACCTTATAGTTAATGTATCTGTGCTCTGATAAGTGGTCTAACTCATTTTGTAAACAAGTTTTAGTAGTGTAAGCCTATATTGCCATGTCAAGGGTTATGTTTATGCATATATATAGACCTGTACATAACTCTCGAAAGATTACAAGTATTGAGTGCTTACCCTTTATGGTATGCGAGTTATCGAGTTTATAGAACAGTGATATATGTACAAGCATTATTGGAAAATGTTTATTGATCTGTGGATAAAGGGGGCTACATTACTTGAATGTTACACTCTCATGTTGTCATATAAGCAACACCCGTGCTGTTCTTGATGAAATGAATCAATTGTCTTAAATGCTATACTTTATTATCATTTCTCAGAGTTATGCAAATACTGTAATATGGTTTACTGAATATTGATGCAACTATATAAACATATGACGTACATCCTTATTTATTGTGGCTTTAAGCCAATATTACTCCATGAAAGAATAATGGTGAGCACCTAAAATGTTCATGGATATTGTTTAGCCTGTGGGTCTTAGTTCAGTCATGGATTAGATAGGCATGCCTAGAGGGATATAGTTGCAGCTACCATGGTTGACCCCAATTGGATCTTGTTCCTTTATGGAACCATTGTTCGGCCTTTTGGGTCTATTGTTCGTTCCTTGCTGGAACCTTTGCTCGACCCTTTTGGGTCCATTGTATAATTGTAAAGTGTACCAAAAGTTACTTAGGCAAGCTACTTTCAGTATTGTATAATTGTAAAGTGTACCAAAAGTTATCAAGTTTGATGCTAAGTCTCATGTGCTTAAAAATCTATAAAATGTATGCATATGACATTGTGCTTTTTTAGTGACTTTATCGGATAATTATATTGCTTAATGCTTATTCTCTGTAATCATATGTAAGTTGTATTTGTTATATATATATATATATGTTTACTTATAGATGGGCATACTTATGACTCTGATATGAACCGATGTAAATTAAATGACACAATATGATGTTGTATCACATTTAGTCGCCATGCTAAGACAATATTAAGAAATACATGATTATGAACAGGGATGTAAAATTGGGAATGTGTTCTATACTTAAAATTGTGTGATATATGTGTAGGAATTATGCCTGATAATATCTTTTGTGGTCATTATCATTGTTGGACTGCTAGCAAGGTTATTTAGTTCATGGATACCAATGTTATTTGACGTATTAACTCTCTCTCATGTTGTGATTGGATATTGAATGCGTATTTTATGTATTTCATGAGTTCAACTGTATTAAAGTAGAATTTTATGCTATTAACAATCATGATATTTAGATTCCTAAAACGTGGAATATGAAGGATATGAGCTACTGGATAAGATGTAATGAGGTTTGATATTAAAGAGAATTGTACAGTTTCTAAGGACTAGACGAGTTTACCTAAAGTTCTAGATTATTGTAAGCATGTTATTTATTGCTAACGTTACAGACTTTTATGTTTTCATTCATTGTGAGGGTTGCCTTGATTCGATGATTTCGTATGGCAGGATAAGCTTCAGCTCTAGATTGTTAGCTTGCCTTGGTTTGACCAGCGATGAAAGGAGGCTCTGGAAAGGGTGTTACAGTTAGATGTATAGAGTGGCATATATATTATGTATTATTATTTTAGAGTTGTTTATTGGTTTAAGTTATGGCCTGTATTATTTTTATGTTACTGTCTAATTTGAGTGAGGCCTATGTCTTTGGATTAGGACATTGCATGTGTTGACATTGAATTGTGATGAGAATTGGAAATTATAAGTGCTATGTTTGTGAACACAGTATTGGAGGTGGAGAAAATTTATTAGGAGTGTGAATTTGAACAATTGCAGGTTTGGGTAGCATGATTTTTAAGATGTTGTGCTACCAAAAATTTTATCAAATAAATAGTGAAGTTAGCAAAGCTTAGCATGACTATATCATAAATTATGGTTTTGCTTATCCTATGGATTAGGGTGTTATAGTTAGGCCTTTCTCATAAGGTGTTGTTTTTAGTGTTAGGCCACCAAAGAAAAACTAGAAGAACATTGCAAACTTATCAGGTGGAGAAAAGGTTAATTTAATTAATCTATAGATTTTTTTTCTATAGGATTTTGAAATTATTTTACACATTGAATCATAATAGAATTGTTATTTCAACCATCCATAAATCAATCGAAGGTCTATATCTAAAGGGCAAAACTGTCAGTTTTCATCTCTATCTTTCTTCTCGGTGTGCACTATCCTTTACTGTGGTAGCTTTTAATCTCTTCATTTCCTTACAATTCTAGTCTTGATTCAGTGAAAAGATCAACTAGGCATGTGTTTCCTTTATAGTAAGCTTGCTTGTTTTGTTTCAATTTAACTTTTGGATTTAATTTTCTATTTTGATTTCAATGCAGGTTCGTAGCTTTTAGTTACTATGTCGGATCCATTTCCCTTTCCCATTCCTTTAAATGAAGTTAAAGATTATGAGCAAGGGTAAATCTAAACCTTGATTTCTTCCCCTTTACCTTCCTTAAGATAACTTTTAGTGTCATAGTGTGTTTGTATCAAAGTTCTTCAATTTAATCTTTTGTCCTGGTTTTAGCTTTAGTTGTTTAGAGACAAAAAATTTTATGATTGTGGTTACAGATTAAGTATCTTAGTTGATGTTTGGATATAATAAATTTGAGAAATTTAAATAGTATGATTTCAAGTTTTCTTTTAAAAGCTTAGGGTAATTACCCCTCGCTAGGCAGCTACTCTTTGGTTATATCACTTTAAATATTATGTAAAGATTTTAATCACCCATTCAACATCTAAGAAATCTGATTTCAAACCAATAATATCAAGAATCACTGGTGATGGTTTCTACTTTTGGTGGATCAAAGGGATTCAAGATACCACTTATTGAAGAATTGTATCATGTATACTACTTATAAGATTTGAGCTCATGAAAGAGTTCTGCCTCTGTAACACACATACCTAGTAGACATGATACTTGGCTTTTATTTATTTTTTTTCTATTTTTTATGTTAATGCTAAACTCTGTGTCTCTTAGAGCATTGCAAGTTATTTGCACCAATACAATTCATTAGATTCTTAGCCTGATATTTTGAAGTCATTATATTCTCCACTCCAACAATCAAGTCCTTTGGAAGGCCTGAGGTATCTATCTATACTTTTTCATCTGCAACCCCTTGCCAGTGTTTTTTATCCATTATGAAGTGAAATTGATATAGATTTGTTTTTGTATTGTGTGAAGAATATCTCTATATCCATGTTTTTTGTATACTTTGATTTTGGTAAACTAATGGGACTAACATGCATAGGACTATCCATTAAAGAATTTTGCATCCAATGAAAAAAACATATAATGCTACACCGAGAACCCTTTTGTGCAATAGTATTATGAGCAAATGAATTTACTCCAATATTAGTGTAAAAATCTTCATTTTATGAGTGAGCAGGTATTGAACCTATGAATTTTTTTATTTCCTTCCATATGCTATCTTTCTAGAATGCCTGAAGGCATGGGCACTAGTATCATATGGGCAACAACTTTGGTTTTATATATTTTTGCTTTTATAGCCATCTCTCTGTTTCTTAGTACATGCCTATGAACATGTGTTCATACAGATTCTTCGTTTGCAATAGTACTTAAGAAAATACTATAGGTATTTTCTTTATTTTTTTCTTTTTCTTTTCTCCTTTTGGATTCTTTTTGGCAATTTATTGTAATTATCTAATATTGTTCTACTATTATTTGTAGTAGATACCAAATATATACTGTTATGGCTTTCTTGACTTGGTTTCTATCCATGGCTTTTTCTCTTTTCAATCTTTGGTTATTTCTATCATTGTGAAAATCATAGTCATGTTGGTTCTTATTTTTGTTTTTCCATTTGTAAAAATTTTAAAGATTGGTTATCATTTTTCTGAACTTATTAAGTTTTGTTAATTATTTAATGTTGATTGGGTTTTCTCAATATACTATTCATATTTTCACTTTTCTCGCTACCTTCTTGATAACCTCTCCTCCTGCCATTTTCTTTGAAAGGTTATTTTTCTTTTTTTTTTCTAATTTTCTATCTCTCTTTATATTTTGCCCTCAGGAACTAACTATGAAGTTAGGAATCCAGCTTGTTATGATCTCTTTTTTGGGGTACGTAAGGAGGTTTCTTTTTATGTTTTTCAAATTTCCATCAATTTTGCTTCTAAAAACTGTAAAAAAAATCATAAATTTTTGTATATTTTTACATATATAACACAAATTTCCATTATTTATTTATTTGGGGAAATTAATATTATAAATTATGAATTAGATACTTCACATTATCTCGAAATAAATTAAGAAAATAATATATATATATGTGTGTGTGTGTTATAATTTTTGGCAAGGTGACTTTATTCTAGTCCTTTATGTTAAAAGGGATAAAGCTAACCTCACAAGCACTAGCAACAGCAATGCCAAATCTTGTTCTAGGACTTATTTTCCTAATTGCATGGATAGCAAGGTAATTATTCAATGTATTTTTCTTTATTCGAAGAAGAACATAGATTTTTTGAACTTATTAGCATATAAGAAGGTTTCAAAATGTGCTTCTTGATCTCTACCAAAAAAGATTTATGGGCTTCTTGCTTCTCTTATGAACCTATGATAATATTTTCTGCAGGTATGGCAATGTTAATGTTTGGAAGATCTTCATAGACCTTTTTGACTATTTTCCTTTAACTGCCTTGGTTAGTAAGACTCATTACAGTTGGTACTGCCTTTTCCAATAATGGCTAATTTGAAGAAAGAAATTAAAATATACATTGACAGAGTAACTACATAGATAGATATCTGAATAGATTAATTAAAATATAATAAGGTTAGGGAGATTTTTAGCTATTCTTGGTTCAAGCTATTTTTTATATCTCAAATTCACAACCTTCTATACTATTTCTCCTTTTTACCTAACCCTATAATATAGCATCATTATGCTAATCATGACTTTTGTGGATTTTTTAATGTGGACTTGTGACAGTGAAATTTCTCAACTCAGCTGCATTTTCCATTTACTTAAATTTGTGGATATTGTTGTTGAGATGCACAGATATTAAAGTGAAGGTGACCACCAAATTAATTATCCCTTTAGTCAACAAATTTTGCACTCCTCATAATCAAGAGGTTAATTTTAGTTAATTTTATTAATATTGTGCTTGTTATGGTAGGACTATGCC